>RJWH01001863.1:0-79008 GCA_004363575.1 Solenodon paradoxus
TCAGTGGCAAAGTCAAAGTTGTTCACATTCTTAAGAGGCAAAAACAAATGATCAGTTAATGAATGCCAGACAACTGGTTGCATGAAAGGTGAAGAGCCAGCATCCATGGAGAGAGCGTCTCACCTGTTCGCATCTTCTACTCTGCTCTGTATCCTCAGTCACCACAGTGTCCCTGATTTAAGATTCCTCCTTGTCACGAGCCTGGGTTGCTCCTGTGTCTTTGGAGTCTTGAGATGAATGTGAGTAATAATCACAATTCTTGTCTTGGTTCTGGTGGTGTTTGAGGGTCTCCACTTTCTCATACATAGTACGAAACAGAATTCAAGGAGGACAGCTGTCCTGTGAGAATGATGGGCTTCCTAGGAAGCACTCATGGCCTCAGAAAATAAGAAAAGTGGAGAATTGATGTCAGACATACTGATGTGGGAGAGATTCTAGGGGCATATCAGGGACATCCGGGTCTTCTTGGGGTTTTGTGAGTTATAGATGTTTATCATTAAAAGTAGTGAATGAATGAAGGATTTAGTTTTTAATTCAGAAATGAATGCAGAGAAAGGGTCTTCCTCAATCAGTGGTGACAGCTACCAGAGTCTGTACCATGTATGATTAATGATGCGTGTCTGCAACTCTGATCCAACACAAGAGTGATGTGGCCTTTCTCTTCATGCATTTTCGTTCTGTTAGTATAATTGAGCCGATGATGGAATCAATAAACTAATATGTCTATAGTTAGTAGCCTGAATGTCTGAAATCCTGTCCTATATTAGTTTATGTGTAAAAGCAGGAGAGTCCAAAGAGAAGTAAGTTGTGCATATCTTTCCTTCTTTGACTAAGGATGACATAGATGTGTAAAGTAAGACAATATTTTTGTTCAGGATCAGTGGTAAGGTCAAAATCATTTGCTTTCATCAAAGAGAATGACTGAGTGTACACTAGTAACAATTCCTAAATGCCTGAGTCTGTGAGATGTAGAGCAAGACCTGTGGAGGACCTCTCACATCCATCCTCTGCTCTGCTGTCTCCACAGAAGCGACACGCTCAGCCTAATGTAACATCTTCCATCCTCACCTGGTTGATCTTCGTTGTAGGAACGTGCAGACCTGTGTGAGGAACAGTCCATGCTCTTGTCTTGGTTAAGTTACTTTGTTTAAGCAATTACATTATTATTAAAAGTTAAATGTAATAAAAATGTAATTTACAGCTCTATGATAACCATGATTTGAAACATTTTTTTATTTATAAAATATATTTTTATGAAATTTGTGATCTCTTTCATACACCAATGTCAATGTACGTGGAATTTAGGATAGTCAAGATTCTGGTTCTTTTCTAGGAGCCATGTATTTATTTTATCATCACTAAATTGGTATATTAATGATGTAATGTAGAAATGAGAGAAGGATATTTTGACTTCTAATGTTCTAATAAAGATGACTCTTGACCTATAAGTCATATTTGTTGAATAATACTGTCTACCTAACTAGAACCAATCTAATACCTATTGTATTCTCTCTGTTTATTTGGCTTATATCTAGATAAGGATATACCAAGATTATGCTCTTAAGTAGGTTCTGAGATTTATATTTATTGCTATTGATGGAATGACCAGTGTAATACTATTAAAGAAATGTTAATAGATAAAAATATAAGCATTGTCCAATCATGAACACATTTGGTGGGATATAAGAAATATTATTAATGTAATTAAAATACTGAAACCCATTCATAACTGGGTTGAGTATTAATTATTGCTAAGAATCACCCAGACATGAATAAATAAGAATCAATTTCATTTTTCTGGGTGGTCTAAAGTTTGAGGTTGTTCCTTGGAAAAGGAAAATGTCTGCACTATGAATAATTGGTGAATACTGTGTAAATGAAATGTACAAAATGAACATTTACAGAGTTATGGGTTAACATTTTTATCATTGTCTGTGCCTTGTTCTTCTCAGGATGGACTCTCTCGAACTAATTTAAGCACAATCGAAGTGGGGAGAGTTGTGGGACTCCCATCTCTGGGATAGAAGCACAGAAGCCAATGTGAGTAATAGTTAACATTTTGTCTGAATCTAGTAAAAACCTTTAGGTACTTAGTGTATTATGAACCTGTGTTACATATAAAGATGATCAACCTTACCCAGTTCTAATACTGAATTGACAGAAAACATTCTAGTGATTAGTGTCTGCATGATATTTGGGATAATTCCTGAAACATATCTATGTGACAACACATATATTGACTGATTGATCTCGGGTTTTGTAAATAATAGGATTATGATTATGAATGAAAGGATGAGTCAATAAACCATAAAGAAATGAATGTAGAGAAGAGGGATAATATTGGATTGATGATGGTCACTCATGTCATGGGAGTCATTGATGACAAATTTGTATATGGAACTGTGATGTTCAGCAGGAATGGAATCTGGTCCATCGCCCTCTGGGAAGTGGTCCTGTAGACAGGTAATTGGAAAACATAAAGATCATAGTTTGTTCTTTATGTTCATGCATTTTCTTTCTAATGTCTTAATAAGGTCAATGAAATACAAATCCTGAAGTATATAGATGAAAATATATAGATGAAATGGTGAAATATTTTATAATTATAGAAACATTTGCTTGGCAAGGAATATTGCTTTCATCAGTTAAATGCATAGCTCTCTTTGGAAATACCGGGAGCATGGATGTTTGCCTCTGCGTGAGATGATGCAGTTATTGATGAGCAATAGTCCGTGTTCGTGGTCTCTGTCAGGAACTGGAGAGAGATGGGTCGTTTTCTTGTGAGGAAATATAAGTTCTTTAACTGATTCCTGCTGAGTAACTGACTGTGTAGAGAATGGTTGAATACAAGGACCAGTGACCGGGCATCTCTTAGGTCTTGCACTCTTTTATTTAAAATTTGTTTTTTGTTGTAGTAATTATTCAACACATTGAAAGAACTTTCTATGAATAGGTTCCCCATTTCTTAGTTATGTTCTAACACTCCCTGCCCTCCACCACATCTAAGCGGGTGACATTTCAGCATTCTGCCGTGATGGCAGCCTGGATGGTTGTAACTATGTGTTAAGAGCATGGAGACCAACGTGAGGGCTAGTCCACATTTATTGGCTTTCTGAGTTTTATTATATCTTTTATTATATTTTTTAATTTTTTTCTTTTATCATGTTGCTCTGTGACTTTCAGGCTGTTAAGCGGAGACCGCATGTATGCAGGCATCACCCCGCACCCGCCTGCGAGCTCCAGGGCGTCTCCACCACAGTTCCGTCCCTGCGCCACCTTTTCCCCTCTCGCACCACCTCCCCTGCTAACCAGAGCCCTGTGTCCTGTGAGCTCCGAGGCGCTTTGTCCGTTTGCTCTGCTTCTTTATAGTCCAGATACGAGCAAAACCATCCACTAATTTTCTTTTTCTTGAATTGACTTCACTGAGCTCAATCCCCTCCGGTCCCATCCAGGTCGCTGTCCGCTTTCCCCTCCTCTTCGGCAGCCAGAGTCCCGCTGGGTGTCTAGACCACCTTCTTTATGCAGCGTTTAGTTTGTCTCCACGTCTTTGCTCTTGTGAACTGTGCTGCTGTGGACACAGGGCTGCTTTATTGTTTCTGATTAGTTTTTGTGCCTTTTAGAAAAGTTTCCAGTTTATTACTAACATGTGTGACCTAGGCCCACCCGTGGGGCTTGGGCAGTTAAGGCGGTGGCTGTAGGGTGTAGACCATGGACAAACCCACCAATCTGGGTTTGAGCTTGGGATCCTGGGGTTAAAATGAAAAAGCGTGTGACGTATCATCAGGGCTCCTCAGCAGCGTCCAGTGCAGGCATACCTCTGTGACAGCACGGGCACATTTCTAGAACTCCACAATGATGCAAATGCTTCACAAAAGCAAGTCCCATGAGCTGGTTTCCCAGTGCGTAAAGCAGTGTGTTTATACTCTGCTGGGGCCTGTCAAGTGTGCAAAAGCTTTGCATCTCAAAGTGCACACCCTTCGCTAAAAAGACATCATTGGCAAGTATGTGACCTGTCCTTGAAGCTCCTGAAAAAATGATATTGATAGATTTGCTCTGGCACATTGCCAGCATTTTCTGATTGCAAAAGGCATGATAAAGTGAACTGGACAAAGCAGCGTATGTTTGTAGAAAAATAGCTTTACCAGGAACCAATATACCGGTAAATCTATGCAGAAAACTTGGAGGCCAATTAAAAAATATGTATTTGTTGATCAGAGATAATTCTAGAGATAAGTGCTAAGAACCAGGATCTTGTTCAGAGGTTTTGTGACTTATAGGGCTTTACTGTGTGATCAGTGGTAAACAGATGTATTCGTCAGTGAGAACACGTAGACATGCATGAAAGATAACAAGGTTCGCGCATGAACCGGTGTTCATGATTGGTGGCCTATGTGTCTTGGATGAACTAGACTAATGGTCTGGAACTCTGAGGTCCAACACCAAAAAAGTCTCGTCTTTTCCCTCAATGGAAGTAATTCAGTAGTGAGATAGCAGGAATATATGCAAAGCATAACTTTTAGACTATAATTCCAAATTCGTGTTTATAGTAGGGAAGAGAGAATAAGGTGGGTGATTTCTGTAAAAGGGGTCCATCATATGGTGAAGGATGGAATTGAAGTTTGGTGATGAACTTAGGAGTAAATACAGGGCTTGATTTATGTTTCACCCCTATCATTTATATAATTGCTCCATGCAGTGTTACTTAGTAGCATTTATTGATCAAAGAATCAATAATAATTAGAAAATATATAGCTCAACATATACTAAGATCAAAATGGTCATATTCCTTGTGTATTGGGAGAGACCAGTATGATGAGTAGTTATAGTTATTTTTTTGGAATCGTTTCTTTGTTGAAGAAAACATAGAATTCATATTCATAGAATAATTAAATAGCCTATGATTCCACTTATATGTGGTATATAGAGAAATCAAATGATAAAGTGAACCAAATCAAACAAAAATCAACTTCTGGACTGTAATTAGAATTAAATTAGAAGTTACCAGACACAAAGGGGAGGGAATGGGGAAATCGGGTAAAAGGGGGTCTCTTATATGGTGACTGATGGAATTGGATTACTATTGGTAAAACTAATGCATTGTGTATAGACACGGATTTTCAGTGATGTGCACCTCAAGCCTATATAATTTCGCAGTGCACTGTTTCTTCAATAACATTTAAAAATGGTCTAAATTAATAAGTTAACATTCACCTAATGATAGGTATATTAAACAATATCTTGATTAATCAAAAGGTCAGGATTAAGCCCATTAAAAGAAGAGATACAGTCTGCCTAGGAAATGTATGAAGTTAGAGATTTTCAAGACTGTTTTTCTGGGTTTTTGTGAATTATATATGTAAGTAATCAATGAGTTAATGATACAAATAGCACATGAATAAAAAAGGATGTGAAGGAGACACAATTATGGACCAATTGAGGCTGAAATGGTGTTGAGATCATGGATGATAAAGTATGTGTCCAATGCTGAGATTCACCACCAAACCCAATTAGAATATTCCCTCTGTAGGGATTATTTCTCTAGAAAGATACTATAGACCTCATATTTCTGTATAGATTTCACAGAGGTACATTTATTGTTATTAAAGACTCAGTGACAGAACAATGGAGAGACATAAACAATATTTAAAGAAGAAGGTACAACCATGTCTCACTGGGACATCTAGTGAGGCCAAAGATATTGATCCCCATTAAGAAGTGAGTGGATAAATGTCTTACCTCTCAAAGCCTCCAGACACTGGTAAAGAAGAGTCAAACTTAATTTGCATCAATCTCCACATTAACTTTTTCCTTTTGTAAGAGTCAAAAATATATGTTAAAGACAATAAATTGCTAAGTAGTAAACACATGGAAATCAGAAAGTCAGGTTTTGTGCCCATTAACTCTCTAAACTTTTCTGTGTTGGCATCTTCTCTGTGCTCCTCAGAATGGACGCAGCTGAGCTGGTCTCCGTGGTCATGGCTGTTCCAGCTGCGTGGCTGAAGTCACAGGCTAATGTGGGTAATGGGAGAGGCCATTCCTTGGTTTCCATGTTTCTTGTCTTCAGGTAATTCACTGTGTTATTAGCAAGTATGAATTAGAGTGAAGGAAGTGTACTCAGTGATAAATATGGGCAACTTGAAACATTATATTGATAACAGCATTATTGTAGATGTATCGGTGTAGAAATGGCCTGTCTACACACTGAGGATATGACAGCCCCTCTTTGGGTTTTTCCTACCATATTATTTAAAAGTTATTGGTTAGTTGATTATATAATGATGACAATTGCATATGAATGAAGGAAAAGAGGACAATATTGGATCGATGATGACTATTGGTGGAGTATGAGTCTTGTATGATGAATACGTATGGAAATCTGAGGTCCAATAGGAAGGAAATCTGGTCCATTCCCATCAGAGGCTGGGTCCTATAGACAGATGTCAGGAGTATGTGAGGATATGGTTTTTGACATAGTATTCAGATATTTTCATTCAGTTACTATACTTGGACAAGTGAGAGAATCTACAGCTAAGCACATTAATGAAGATGAATGTAGTGAAATATCGTCCAATTGCAAAAATATGTGATGAGCCAAGAATTACTATATATGCATTATGAAAAACTGGAAGCTTAATTATAAATGAAAGGTCTTGACCTGCACATCCAAGGATGACATTGACAGTAAAAGTCCTAGAGTGCTGAGGTTTAGATTTAGACGAAAAGTGAAAGTTGTTCTTTGTCTTATGAGAAAGATGACATATACATATATATGTACACATATATACTCAATTAATGAATGCCCCAAGAACTGGTTGCATGAAAGGTGAAGAGCCAACATCCATGGAGAGGGCGTCTCACCTGTTCGCATCTTCTGCTCTGCTCTGTATCCTCAGTCACCACAGCGCCCTGATTTAAGATTCTTCCTTGTCATGAGCCTGGGTTGCGCCTGTGTCTTTGGAGTCTAGAGATGAATGTGAGTAACAATCACAGTTGTTGTCTTGGTTCTGGTGGTGTTTGAGCATCTCCAATTACTCACACATGGTCTGAAGTAGAATCTAAGGAGGACAGCTGTCCCATGAAAATGACAGGCTTCATAGGAAGCACTCACGGCCTCAGAAAATTAGAAAAGTGCAGAATTGATGTCAGATACACCGATTTGGGAGAGATTCTAGACACATGTCAGGGACACCCAGGCCTTCCTGGAGCTTTGTGAACCATAGAGTTTTATCATTAAAAATAGTGAATGAATTAATCAATCGTTAATAGAGAAATTGGTGAAGAGAAAATAGTTTTTCTGGATCAATAATGATAAATGCCACCATAGGAATCACAGATGATGAATGATGTGTGTTTGGAACTCTGATCCAATGCAAAACGGATGTGGTCTTTCTCTTCATGCATTTTCATTCTATTGGTATAATTGAATCAGTGAAGGAATATGTATATATATAAACATATATACACATATGTATTTATGTGTATGTATATATATAGAGAGAAATAAAATGGAATCTTTAAATCTTGTCCAATATTGATATGTATTTAGATACAAGTAGCACTATGTATATGATTCGAAATCACTTATGTCCAAAGAGAAATAATAGTTTTATATCTTACTTTCATTGGCTAAGGATGACATAGGCATGTAAATTAGGGCTATGTTCAGGATCAATGGGAAGCTTGAACTAGTTTGTTATCATAAAAGAGTGAAATATACTCTGGGAACAATTTCCTGAATGCCTGAGTCAGTGAGATGTAAAGTGAGGACCCTTGGAGGACTGACTGTCTCACCTTCTTCCTCTGCTCTGTCTCTGCAGAACTGACTCACTCACCCCCATGTAACATCCTCCATGATCACCAGCTCTGGTTGATCTGCCTGAGGGAGCCTGGAGATCTATGTGAGGAACCGTCAATTCTCCTGTCTTGGTTAAAAGCCTTTGTTTAATGACCTCACATTGTTAAAAATTAATAAACATAGTAAAAGCTAAATTGCAGCTTTATGATAAATATCAATAGAAATATTATACTGATTCATTTGTAATAGGTAACTGAAATTGAAGGAGATAATAACTTATTAATTTGTTTTCTTTTTTGTGACTCATCACAACGTACAGAGACTTTTGGGATAATCAAGATTTCGGTGTTTTTTTATGAATTATTATTACTAAATTAATGTACTCATGATGCAGAGGTAGAAGAGAGTGAAGGGAATTTGGGCCTCTAATGGTCCATGATAAGGGGCACATTAGGCAGGTGTGATGACTAAAACATGTCTGCATACCTGAGCTCCAGCCCAGTATCTAATGTATTCTCTCTGCTGGAACTGTGTTTAGATGTTAAGAACATAGTAAGATCACGTTTTTATTTGGGTTTTTATGCATAGATTTATTATAATTTATAATAATAAATTGCTTGGTACCATTATAATAATATAACAATAGGGGGTAATGTCAAGGAAATAATAACAATAAATAATGAAAAAGGTGAAGCATTGTCCAACTGGAAACATAATTAGTGAGTAAGAAATATTAATACAACTGAAATCATTGACATCGTAAAAGTGAATGCATTGGAGTGTTAACTCTCCTAGGGATCATCTAGACATGAATAAGTAAGAATCAGTTTTCTTTTTCTGGATATTTTAATGTTTGAGGTTGTTCCTTGTAGGAGAAAAACTATCTGCACTATGAATAATCACCTCCTGAGTATGTAAATGAACGTACAATTTATGAGTTATGATTTTACCTTTTTCTGTCATTGACTGTGCCTTGTTCTTCTCAGGATGGACACTCTCGGGCTGACTGAAGCATAATTCACGGAGGACTGTTCTGGGACCCCATCTCTGGGGTAGAAACATAGAATCCAACATGAGTTAAAATGTGGGATTCTTGCCTGGGTTCTAGAGATTTTCTTTAAGGTACTCAGTGTCTTACTAACTTGTGCCATCTATAAATTACTCACTGTCCCAGTTATAGCATTGAACTGATATAAAACATTATGTTGTTTAATGTGTACTTGGTATTTAAAATAATTAATAAAAGCCAGAGATTGATGTGAGAATGATTCTATTGACAGAATAGGGACATCACTACTAATCTTGTGTCTTTGTAAATGATAGGGTATGGAATTATTGTTAGGATTAAAGAATTTGCCAAGAAATGAATGAAAAAGGAGGGACAGTAGTGGATCGATGATGACCACTGGTGGCGTATGAGTCTTCTACGATGAAGACGTGTCTGAAACTCTGAGATCCACACAAGTGGAATTTTACTTCATTGCCCTATTTGAAGTAATCCTATAAACAGATGTCATGAATCTATAGAGATGTTATTATGATCTTTATATTTCTCATTTTATAATAAGACCAGTAAAAATAATGCGTATTATTTAAATGCATAGATGAAGGAATGAAATAGTGACCAATTATAAAAAAAATTTTTTGCCATAGAGTTTTGATTGCATAGATTGAAAAAAGGTATCTATTAAGAAATTTATCAAGATGGTATGTAATTACTGATGAGGAGGATCATCATTCATGTCCCCTGTCTTCAGGGAGAGGGCTCTAGCTTATGCACAGTTCATTGCTCTGTAAGTGACTATAGAGGGTTGAACGCAGGAACCAGTGAGCAGGCTCTCTCAGTTTTCATCACTTCTTCTGTCTTGTGCTCTGCAGAGTGGTCACTTTCGAGCTGGCTCAAGCTGACTGCGATTTCTGTGGCTGCATCTATGGCTTAAGAGCATGTGAATAGCAACGTGAGTTGGTCAGCATTCCTGTACTGGTTTTGTGGCTTTTAAAAAGGTGCAGATTATTCAAGTATGTGAAGTATAGCCATTGTTCTCAAACAAGAGCCAAAACAAGCCAACCTCAGCTCTACTACAGGCTGAGGCTGAGTTCTGCCACAAAGCAAGTCCCGTGAAAACTTTGGCCTCCTAGTGCATGTGGGTTGTGTTTCCACTCTGATGCAGTGGTTTAAGTGTTTATAGCATTATGTCGAACAATGTGCATGCCCAAATTAAAAAGTTACTTTTAACCAGAAGTTGCTAACCATCTCATGGTTGGAACAGGGCACTGACAGCTTAATGTAGGGTTGCCACAAGTCCTCAGCTGCACAAAAGGCAGTGTCTGCAAAGCAGAGCAAAACACAGTTCAGTAAGACAGGTGTACTGTGAGGGCAAGTAATAAAGATATTTGTTGTTGATGGAAGCAGTTTTATAGACAAATGCTAGGGGCATGCAAGGATCTTGTTTGGAGTCTTTGTAATCTCTAGTTATTCTGTTACTGTCAGCAAGTGAATGTCAGCCATGAAAGCACGTAGACATGACAAGGTCATGAGCTTCGCACGGGAACCAGTTCTGACCACAGCGGGTGTCTGAGTCTGGATGAAACACACCGATGGTCTGGAATTCTCAGGTCCAGCACCAGAGAAAGCTAGTCCGTTGCCCTCTTTGTACTGGTATGAGAGCAGGTTATCAAAATGTGCGACAATTCGCTTTTAGATTATAAATCCAAATTCATGCTGACTCGAAGGGCAGGTGAAGGAGATCGGTACATCAGGTCAATGGGGCCATTATAGGATGAAGGATAAATTGGATGTTTAGTGATGAGCTCAGTGAAGTATATACAGTAGGTGATTTACAGTGATGCTCATCTCTAACTATATCATGTTATCAACCAAGGCTACTTCAGTCAAAAATGGAAGAGAATCATCCTAGCCAATGGCAGAATGCAGGTACCAATGAGTTAAGGTCATTGTTCAATTACATGCAAATTAAAAATTCGAAAATAAATTAGAATAGAAAATAAAGGATTGAAATGTATGTCTTTGTATAAGGATGATGTCAACAGTGAGAAATAGTCATGACTGATTGAGTTATAGCTTTGACTATCAAGAGAAAGATACCTATTTTTATCAGTTAATGAATTATTAAGTGACTGCAAATAAATAGTGGAATATATGGATCACTGGAGAAAATATATTGGCATTTTTGTCATCTTGTTGGCATTATTCTCTTCAGAATGAATACTATTAGCTTCAACAGTGTCTGCTTTGTTCAAGCTTGCCATGTTCTTTTTGTATGAGGAGGAGCCAAAGTGAGAAGTATTCTAAGTGGTTGTCTTTGAATGGGCCGTTTGTCAAAGGTTTAAATAAAACACAGTAAAAATAAAAATTCCTAAGCTAATCAATAAATTAACCTTGACCCAAAAATAAGTAGGAATGAAACATTGCGTTGATTAATCCAAAATGTGCGCGACTGAGGTCAGTGAGTGGAAGTTTACATGGGAAATAGTCCATAAGCTCATGCTGGGGAGTTTTAAGAATCTTTGTCTCGTTTCATAAGAAACATGTCTATTTTTATAATCATCATAGAATTCATGATTAAGTTGATATAAGGGGAGAAAGTAGGACCAGAAAGAGACTCAGTTGTGGACGAATGATATTGACTGGTAGTGGAGGAGTCATAAAAATATGTGTATAAAACTCTGAGTTCCAGCAGGAAACCTAGTCACATATCCACTCAGCTGGAGTTGTTTCTACAGAGTTACTCTCCAGACACAAAGATCATATTCTTGTATTGATTTCATGATGTAGATTTTTGATTAACGATTCCATGATCAAAGCATGAAACACATACAAACCAATATATAAAAAAGGTGTAGTCTTGTCCCCTGGCTTATGTGGTGAGACAGCCTAAAAACACTTACACCCTTTGTGATGTGAGTGGATAAAGTTCTCACTCTAAGGAAGAACCTGTAGACACTAATAAAGAAGAGTCAGAGTTACTCTTCCAGATCAGTCTCCAATGAGTTTTCCTTTTGCTAAGATTCTAACTTTATATTTAGAAAAATAGTAATGGAGCAGTGAACAAATGAAATGCAGAAAGCCGGGAAACGAAAGCTGTGATGGGGTCTCAAATGTTCTTCTCATCTGCTCTGCTCTGTACCCCTCAGAATGAAGCCATCAAGCTGATGTAAGCATCTCCCATGGTCATGAGCTGTACAGTTGCAACAAATGTAATAGAAATTCAGAGATTAATGTGAGTAAAAGTGGAAGCTATTTCTTGGGTTCCATGTGTTTTGCTTTACAGTAATTGGGTGTGTTATTTGAAAGTGTGAATTACATTAAAAGAAGGCAATGTATCTTAGTGATATAGAGGGGAAATATGGAACATTGTTGATTAACACATAATGTAGAAATTACATAATTACGCAAAGAGACATTGAGTGAGAACCACCTTGCACAGATTAAGGATGTGAAAATGCTTCATTTTTGTGTATCATAGTATTTAAAAGGTATTGTGAGTTAGTGATTGATCAAATCAATTAGCAATAAATGAAGAAAAGAAGGGATGATACTGGATCGATGATGATTACTGGTGGAGTATGAGTCTTCTACGATGAAGACGTGTGGAAATCTGAGGTCCAACAGAAAAAAATGATCCCGTTTCCATTGTTTGCAAGTAGAATAGCTAGGTGTCAGGCATATATGAGGATATGTTTTTGGTCATAGTATTCACAAATCTTCATTCTGTTGTTATAATTGGACAAATGAGAGAATCTATTAATAACTATAAATAAATATGAATGGAGTCAAGCATTATTTAATTATAGGCATAATTGAGCAACCAAGAAATGCTATTAATATATTATGAAGACCTTAAAGTTAACTAGAAATGAGTGGTCATGACTGTAACCCATATATCCAAGAATAATAGACATTAAAAGTTATAGACGGTGCTTAGATTCAAGGTCAGTGGAAAACTGAAAGTTGTTTTGTGTCCACACACTCACACACACACACACACACACACACACACAATTAATGAATAAAGCAGACAACGATTGCATGAAAGGTGAAGAGCCAGCATCCATGGAGAGAGCATCTCACCTGTTCACATCTTCTGCTCTGCTCTGTATCCTCAGTCACCACAGCGCCCTGATTTAAGCTTCCTCCTTGTCACGAGCCTGGGTTGCGCCTGTGTCTTTGGAGTCTAGAGATGAATGTGAGTAACAATCACAGTTCTTGTCTTGGTTCTGGTGGTGTTTGAGGGTCTCCACTTATACACAGTGTGAAGTAGAGTCCAAGGAGGACAGCTGTGAGCATGATGTGAGAATGAGGGGCTTCATAGGAAGCACTCACAGCCTCAGAAAATATGAAACGTGGAGAGTTGATGTCAGACATACTGATGTGGGAGTGATTCTAGACACATGTCAGGGACACCCAGGCCTTCTTGGGGTTTGTCAGCCATAGAGGTTTATCACTAAAATAGTAGTGAAAAAATAACTTTATTCACAAGACAGAAATGGATGCAGAGAAAGGGTCTTCCTCGACCGATGAGGACAACATGCTGGTTTTTTGGTCGCTTTGATGGGTGACACGTGTCTGGAGCTCTGCTCCAACACAGAACAGATGTGGTCTTTCGCACCATGCATTTTCCTTCTTGAGTATCATGGGGCCAATTTAAAAAATCAATAAACAAATACATGAAAAAACTGAGTGATTGAAGTCCTGTTCAAGTTTAAATAGATGTTTGGAGCAAGAAATACTATTTAGGTGATTAAAAGCTCCAAAGTCCAAAGAGAAATTACTGGAACATGTCTTAACCTCTTTAGCTAAGGATGCCATACACCTATGAATTAAGCAAATATTTATGTTCATAACTAGTGGGTATTTCAAAATGGTTAGTTTTTATCAAATAAAATGAAATATACTCTGGTAATGATTTCCTAAATGCATAAGCAATTGAGACATAAAGCAGACCCGAGGAGGACTGTTTCACATTCTTCCTCTGCTCTGCTCTGTCTCCTCAGAATGAGCACACTCATCCTGATGTGACATCTTCCAACATCACCGCTCTGTGGTTGATCTACGTTGTGGGAGTGTGGGGACCTACGTGGGGAACAGTCTGGGTGTGAGTGGTTTCCTTAAGGGAGTTAAGCATGATCAATGACGATGCCAATATCAAAATCAGATGATGTGAAACATTGTTTTTTAATCCATGAGCATAGCACTGAGGTCTGTGACTGGAATTTTTGTGTAATATTGTTGGAATAGATGTTAGAATTATGAAGAATTTTATCCTTTTAATGTATCTCTTTATTAGGCAATCATTGAATAAATATTTATGAGAATGAAAAAAAGTGTACCAATTGAAAATCAGTGATAATACTAGTGGTGTACAAGTCATAGATGATTAATCCTACATCTCTTGAACTCTGAATCCAAGACAGAATGTGTGACATTATCCCCATGTGTGATATCATCCTAGAGACAGATGTCAAGAATATACAAGGATATTGCTCTAAGTCTTTGATTCATGAATTTTAATAGCTAATTTGTAAATTATTGATGGCATATTAATAAACAAATGAATATATTGTGATGAGAAGTATGTGATTTTTCATAAATATATGGAAAGGTAACAATATCTATATATTAAATGAAAGACAAGTTGATCCGGAGTATTACGGCTTTGACTAAAGTTGATAGAATGAAGTGTAGTCATCACTTAATGTCTAATTCTGTGTAAGTTTAGAGTCTTTTTAAGATAAAAATAAATATTTCCGTAAGTTTTGAATACCTAAATAAATGAGTGAATGAGGTGTCATGGAAAGAAAGACTCAACCTCTTTTGTCTTCTGTGCGTGACGTCTTCAGATGGGCGTCTGAGCTGATTTCGTCTTCTGATACGATCAAGGTTGTTATCTCTCCTTCGTGTAAGGAAACAGACCTGGTGAGTAATGGCAGGAGAAAGTCCGTCTTGGTTTGGTGTTATTAGGTGTTATTTCTGGCCCCGTGGTGGATATGGTATGAGACATCACTAATGGATTCACTGTCCAGTATAGATGTTGACAGTACGCTTCAGAGCATCTGTGTGTGTAATGATTCTGGAGCTTGGACTTGGGATACTTAAGCCTCTATTTTTCAATTTTTGTGAACTACGTAGCTATTATTTTCAATGAATTCATGATTTAATTGGTATAGGTACAGAAATGAATGAGGAAAAAGTGGGTCTCTAATGGACCAATGATGAGAACTGGTGGCGGAGAAGTCATGGACGATGAATAATAATTGTCTGGATATCTGAGGTCCATTATGATACATAATCTATCCCTTTGCTTGCATTTGATTCTATGGACAGATGTTAGGACTACACAAAGTTCTGTTCTCATTTTCAGTTCACAGATTGAGCTGTACTGTTCTGAATGGATTAATGGTAGAACCATTTAAGTTATAGAATAGGTAGAAAAGAGAAGGGTGAAGCATTGTCTAACTATGAACATATGTGGCGAGGCATGAAATATTAGTTGAAATTATCGGTACCCTTTAAGAAATAAGTGGATTGAGTGTGTTACCTCTGATTATATAGATACGGATAAGTTAAGTGTTAATTTATTTGTCCTGGATCAGTCTCAAGTTTGGAATTATTCCTTTGATTGCAAGAAGAGTTATAAATAAAATGATCAGTTTCTAAAGAGTTCAGTAAATGAATTGTGAAGAGAAGGATTGATGGCCATAAAATCTTAATTTGTTTTTATCATTGCTGTGCTTTGTACTCCTTAGAATGGAAACAGTGAAATGATCATTATCCTAAGGTGGTGAGCTCCATGACATCTCCATGTTAGGAACAGAGGGTCCACGGTGAGTAACAGTGGAAAACTCTTGTCTTCAATCATAACCCAGTAATAAACATTGAATTAATACGAAGCATTTTATCGATTGCTATACACTTAAAATTTAAGATAATAAAATATGTATTGGAGTGAGAATGATTCTATTTGCATGTTAGGTGTATCATGATTCTTGTAGGATTTTTAAATGATTATCAGTGCATTAAAGAGTCCTTCAATAAATAATATATATAATAATGAAGAGAAGAGGGCAATTTTGGATCCTTGATGTCCACTGGTGACACAGGAGTCAGACATGGTAAATGCGATTTCGCAATGCTTAGGTTCAACAGAAAGGAAATTTAATCTACTCCCATCATTTGATGGGATGTAATAGACCAATAAGAAGAAAACAAAGAGGTCAAATAACAAAAAAAAACAAGGTCACTAAGAATAGTTGAAATATTGTCCAGTTACAAAAATAGCAGCTTTGGAAAGACATACTGATCATATTTTGAAACTATCATGTGAACTATATGGTATAAAGGTATTATGCTTTGATAGGGTTGGTATAGCCTTTGATAAGTAACAATTGTTCATCTCCATCAGCTGTGTAAGACAGGTGGTTTGTTTACTTAAGAAATAAATGTACACTACTTTAATTCATTGCTTAATAGTTGATGGGCTAATGAAAGGCACATGAGAGACCAGTGAGCATAGTAACTCAACATTTATTTGATCATCTGATTCATCTTGTACCCTTCACAGTGCCACACTGAGCTGACGTGTTCTGCCATGGTCACAGCTCTGTGACTGTGTCTTCGTGGGAAGGCCATGGAGCAGAAGAGTCAGACTCAACTTTCTTTCATTGGTTTTGTGGTTTTTATTTTATCAGCTTTTCATTGCATTTTTAAATGTGTAATATAATCCTTGGCTGCCAACCATGACCAATGAGTGAAAATTGAGTTAACATAAAACATTATAATAACTCTTCCATGTGTGAAGCATTGAAGTCAATTTATGGCATATATATTTTTCTGTGAAAAGTGATTCTATAGACATGAGATATGCAAGGACCTTGTTCTGAGTTTTGTGACCACTCACCGTGCATCTTATGAAATCAGTGAACTGGTTAATCATGAAAAACACATGCCAGGAATGCAGATCAGGAGGTCCACACCTGGGTCAGTGATGGATGTGGTGGATGTGTGTGGTGGATGATGATACAGTTCTGGAACCCTGGGTCAAACACAGAAGAAATCTCATCCTTTTTGATATCATTTGAAATCATTCTGTAGAGAATGTTAGGAACATACAAGGGACATGTTCTGCATTTGAAAATGTAAGAATCTATGTCTGGATAAATAGACAGTTGATTGAATAAAACTGAAGAGAGTGAAACATTGTTAATTACTAAAATACATAGGAAAATAATGGAAATGGAAATGGAAACTAGGTTTCCACTGTCTATGTCTTTGAGTAAGAATGACATATACAATGATAAGTAATAGTTACAGACTCAGTTACAACTTTGACATTTGATTTATTAAGGGAAGAAGAAAGGATTATCACCATCAATTAATAAATATGTAAATACACTTGCAAATGAATAGTGGAAGCTATGAATCAATGGAGAAAATGTCTCAATGTTTTTATCACCCTCTACTTGTTAACTCTTGAAGGGAGACAGGACTGATTCAGCTTCTCCTGTCATTACAATAGGCCTCCTGCCTCTTTTAGGAAAGATGTCAGGGACTATAATGGTCAATGGCTTTTATTGTGTTGTGTGTTCAAAGTGTACTCATCATGTTATTAAAAAGTAATAAATTATCCTTTGGGTTGATTAGTCATTAAATGAATTAATTAAATTACTCATTATTCATGATCAAGTCATAAGTTTAATAAAAATGTTCATTGATTAATTGATACTATGCATGATCGAGATTAAGGGAAAATAGTCTGCATGGAAATGATTCTATAAACTGGTGTTAGGGATACAGAAGGAGCTTGTTAAGGAGCTTTTGTGAACTGTGCATTTATTTTTATATCATAACTGAACGACCTAATAATGCAAATGTAGAAACCTAAATAGGAACCAGGTGAAGTTTGGTGGATCAGGGGCCATGGGCGATGAAAATGTGTGTATGAAGCTCTGAGGTTCCACATGGAACAAATAGTCTGGGACAGAGTCTATTCCCTTTGTGAAACTTTCTACAAAATGGTGTTAAGAATATACATAAATCATGTTCCTGCGTGACTTTCAAAGATGATGTGCTATTAATAGTCAACTGATAATAGAATCATTCAACAAATATGAGTAGATATACACAGAACAAAGTGAAGCATTGCTCAGCCATGAACACGTGTGATGAGACAAAACACATTGTTGGTAAGCACTGAAAACGCTAATACTAAAAAAGACGTAGATGGAGATAGATCTCGCTTCTGTGATGAGTTCACAAAAATTCTGATGAGGAAGAGTCCGTTTTCCTGTTCTGGGTCAATCGTGTGATTGAGTTTTCCTTTGATTCAGCTCAGCATTCCATATATCTGTGTGATGTAAAAGTGATCAGTACTGAGACCATGTTGGTCGAGTCTCAATTTTTTGTCACCTGTTCTGTCTCCTCAGAATGGATGCGCTCGAGCTGGTTTCTGATTCTTCCTCGTCACCGAGTCTGTTGTAACTCAGTGTTAGGAGCTGAGAGATCAGTGTGAGTCATCAGATTCTTTTCTTATCTTCAATTTTTAATGCTCTACAAGTAATAATTAAAAAGTTCAAAATATAATTAAAGAAGGTAACTATCTCAGTGAAGTAGAAGATATATGAATCACTGATTAATGCATACATGGAATCTAAGGATAGAGTGAAAGATATTAATGTAAAAATGGTTCTGTGTGCATGTTAAGTACATGAAGTCTTGTTTTTGTGTATTTTACCACTTAATGTGATTCAATAAATTTGTTACTTAGTCAAAACAATTCAAAATGAATAAGGGACAGTATTGGATCGATGATGGCTACTGGTGGCGTGTAAGTCTTCTGTGATGAATACTTGTGGAAATCTGAGGTCCAATACAAAAGAAATCTTGTCCATTAGAAGCCCACTTCCATCGTTAGCAGGGATCCTCTAGATAGGTGTCAGGAATACACAACTATCTTGATTTTGGTCCTTAAGTCCATGCATTCTATTTCCATTTTTATATTTGGATCAATGATATCATAAAATAAAGATGAAGGTGGTGAAATATTATCTAACTATAAAATTATGTGACTAGCAATACTATTGATATATGTTGAAAATAATTGTACCTATTATGGAGTCTGTCTACAAAGGTGTTACTCCATAATGGTAATATAGGTGTTGATAAGCTATAGTTGTGAAACGTGTTCTGTTAGTGACGAGATCGATCGAGTTTAGTTACTCATGAGAAATTAAAATACACACTGCCCCAGTGTGCCGGTTTTAATAATGCCTGACTAAATGAAAGGTCAATGGCAGGAGCAATGGCACACATCTCAACCTTAAAAACCACCTGTTCTGTCTCCCACTCTCTAGAATGGTCACATTCAACTGTCTAAGCAGATTCCGCCAGAGCCACCGGATCTGCGTCGCCTCTGAGGGTCAAGTGCATTAAAACCGTGTGGGTAATAGTGGACAGTTTTTCTTGGTTTCATGGCTTTTAAAAACGCTTTCAGTGAGTTACTAAAAATCTGATATAAAATGGGTAATTGTCAATCCTGGATGGATGGTAAATTGGGAGGGAACATGAAGTCTGAGGTTGATTATTCTATAGAGTAAACATTGAGGTTAATTAAGTGGCATATTGTCAGTAAGAAGTATTTCTATGGACACTTGAGAGAGATTCAAGGATCTTGTTTCAAGTTTTTGAGACCACTTGACATTTGTTATTACTAAACTTATGAATTCATCAATTAGAACATAAACAGGAATGAAGATAATAAGGGTCAAGTCTGAAGCGACGATAATGACTAGTCATGTGTGAGTCTTGGGGAATGAGTGCTCTAGATCTAAAACTACAAGGAATGGACGTAACAGACGTGTTCCGTCTTGGGTGGTTCTTTTGAGATGTCACCAGCTGACTGCGAGGTCTCTGTTTACAACTTCATAGTTAGACTACAGATCAATGTGAGTCATAGTTTAGATTCTTTTCTTGACTTCGGTTTCTTTTAATGTAATTCAATGTATTACTAAATTGTGCAAAATGTCATTAAAGAAGGCAACTATCTTGGTATATGTACAGTATTTATGAAACCTAATAATACACATATCAAAAATTAAGTATATAATAAATGTACATTGAAGTGAGGGCCTCTCTATATATTAGGTACATAAAGATGCTTCTTTTTTTGTGAATTTTGGCATTTACTAGTTTTAGTGAATTTAATGAATTTATCAATAAACATGTATCAGTAAAGAAAAAAGGGAAAATACTGGATCGATGGTGACTACTGGTGAAGTACCAGTCTTCTATGATAAATATGTATGGAAATCTGAGATCTACACTGACTGCATATATGGAAATCTGAGGCCTGAGACAGGAAGTCTGCTTCATTCACATTATTTTCAGAGCTCATATAGACAGATATCAGGAATATGTGAGGATAATTGTTTTGTCTTAGTGTTTACATATTTCATTCTATTTTTTTATAATTGGATAGATGGGAAGAATCTACAAATAAATATATACATAAAGATGAATAGAGGGAAACATAATTATAAAATATTTGAACAGCTAGCGAATACTGTTGAGACATTATAAAATCATGGAAGCTTAATTATAAATGAATGGTCTTGACTGTGATGCATATGTCCAGGAATGACATAAAAGTCAGAGCTAGTACTCAGATTCTGCATAAGTGGAAAACTGAAAGTTCTTCTTTGTCTTAAGAGAATAAAGAAGTGGCTGTGGCCTATATACTCGACAGAATTCTATGCAGCCACTAAAAAAGGCAAAATTGTGCCTTTCGCAACAATCTGAATGAAACTGGAGGAGCTCATACTAAGTGAAATAAGTCAGAAAGAGAAAGAAAAATACAGGATGATTTCACTCATATGTGGAATATAATGAAAATAAACAACTGAACAGATAAACCCCAGTAACATTCCCAGACACAAGACAGTGGTACCAATAGGGTGGAGGTGAGAGGGAAGGAAGGAGGGAGCAAGGTGGTGGTGACAGGTAGCAGGACCTGGTGGCAGGTGCGGTATGAAATGCTCATAGATTGAGATGCAGTTTTAATATCCTAAAATGAATATAGCATTGTAAATAAAAGAAATAATAAAATGATTATTAAAAGAGAATATACATATTTATAGCATGCTCAATTCATGAATGCAGGACAACTGGTTGCATGAAAGGTGAAAAGTCAAGATCTGTGGAGAGAGCGTCTCACCTGTTCACATCTTCTGCTCTGCTCTGTATCCTCAGTCACCACAGTGTCCCTGATTTAAGATTCCTCCTTGTCACGAACTTGGGTTGCGCCTGTGTCTTTGGAGTCTAGAGATGAATGTGAGTAACAATCACAGTTCTTGTCTTGGTTCTGATGGTGGTTAAGGGTTTCCACTTACTCACACATGGTGTGAAGTAGAATCCAAGGAGGCCAACTGTCCCGTGAGAATGACGAGCTTCATAGGAAGCACTCATGACCTCAGAAAATAAGACAAGTGGTGAATTAATGTTAGACATTGATGTGGAAGTGATTCTAGGGACATATCAGGGACATCCAGGCCTTCTCGAGGTTTTGTGAGTCTTAGAGTTTTATCATTATAACTAGTCACTTCATGAACCAATCATTAAGAGAGACGTGAATGAGGAGGATCAAGAATGGCATCTGCTGGCATATGTATCATGGATGATGAATGAAGTGTGTTTGGAACTCTGATCCAACACAAAACAGATGTGGTCTTTCTCTTCATGCATTTTCATTCTATTAGTATAATTGTGCCAATGAAGGAATCCATAAACAAATACGTATATAATTCTGAACAGACAAGTCTTGTCAAATTTTAAAAAATATGTTTGGATGTAGAAGTACTGTGAATGTGATTAGAAAACCCTGAAGTCCAAAGAGAAATCAATGGCACATGACTTAGCCTTGTTGACTACAAAATACAGAAATTAAGTCAATGATTATGTTCTGGTTCCATGGGATGTTCTAAATAGCTCATTTTCATGAAAGAATGAAATAAAATATGCTCCAATTGCTTTTGTCCAAATGCCTAAATTAATGAGATATAAAGCAAGGGCCATGAAGAGTGTCTCACATTCATCCTCTGCTCTGTCTCCTCAGAATGGACACACCCACCCGGATATAACCTCTTCCATGATCACCAGCTCTCTGGTTGATCTACTTGTGGGAGCGTGGAGACCTACATGAGGAACAGTCAGTGCTCCTGCCTTGGTATGAGTGGTTTGTTTAAGGGTATTCACTCTGTTAGTTAAAATATTAAGTATAATTAAAAGGCAAAGTATGGTTGCTAAATATTCGCTCTTCATGAAGCACTATGTCCTTTAGCTCATCAATGGTCTAGTGATCACAGTTACTAAAAAAGTTACATTCTGTGGAAATTGTTTTATAGGTGGATCTTAGTAATAATGAAGGATCTGATTCTTTTTAAAAGTTACATATTTCCTATTAATTAATCCATAAACAAGTCATGGTGAGAATGGAAGGGAAGAGGGCCATTCATGGACTAACGGCTTGGCTATGGGAATGAATGAAATACCTCAAACCGACCAGATAATTTGGTTCTGGAGAATGAGGCAGGCACAGTCATGAGATACATTAGCAATTTATTTGAATGACTTACATCCAAAGGTCCTCAATTCTGGAGTAGCACACAAGGCTTCAGTTGAGGTAAGTTCTCTGCACCCTTGAAACAAAGGCGATATAAACTCCCCTCTGGTATGTGTTTCCCATTTAACTTAGTAGAATTTAATGCAGGAGTCTTGACACAGACACCCACGCACACACACACACACACACACACACACACACACACACACACACAAATAACCTATGTCGGCAATGTTCTTTAGTTTTTTTAAGTTATGTATTTTAGTGTTCTACTGAACAAATGAACAAATCATTACAGATACGTAAATGAATGTGAAAAATGGTCTCTAATGGACCAGTCCCAACAGATGGTGGCAGATGCATCATGGATGATAAGTTATATATGTCTGGAGCGCTAAAGTCCAACTCAATAGCTAGTACATCCTCTCTTAACTTCGATCCTCTCGCCAGATGTTGGGAACATATGAAAATGATGTTCTAATTTTTGGTGAATAGGTTTATGTTTATTATTATTAATGGATCAGTGGTAGAACCACTAGAGAAATATTAATGATAAAGCAAAAGGGTTAGGCATTGTACAGCCAGGAGTATGTGCAGTGAGAAAAATATGTATTTGTTCATTTTGCTGTTTCTTTCGTTTGCATTGCTATATGACTTTCAGGTAGTAGGTTTGTACCTCCGTCTAGGTGCACCTCACACCACACCTTCCACCAGGAGTCCAGGGCCTGTCACCACCATCGTTCTCACCTCTTCAGTCACTGATGCCCTTCCCCTGCCTGCTCTCTGGTCACCATTTCCACTGCGTTTTGTCAGTATGCTGGCTTTGTTTCTTTATCTTCCACAGATGACTGAAATCATCCTGTACTTCTCTTTTGCTTTCTGGGTTATTTCACTTAGCATATTATTAGTAAGAATTGAAGCTCATTAAGAAATGAACTGATAATGCATAATATCTGGTTAAGAGTCATATGGATATGGATAGTGAAGCATAAATTTATTGTTTGAATCTGTTCTTTTTGTATGAAAATAATATCTATGTGATAATTCTGTTAGAATACCTCATGGAATGCACACATGAAGGACCAAGGAAGATAAGATTTTCATATTTTTCATCTTCAGCTGTGCTATGTATTCTCGGGATGGACTCAGCTGAGCTGATCGGGTGTTGTCCCAAGGTGGTGAGCTCTGTGCCTCCATTTCAGTCTGGAGCAGAGACCAGTGTGAGTTAGCCTTGAAATTCTTGTCTGTTTTCAGGGTATTCAGTGTAGTGTTAAAAGTGCCATTGAGAACCAAAGGTCACTATAACCCACTGATAAATATGAATTAATAGAAACATTAGAGTGATGACTGCATACATGAAATTTAGGTTTATTAGTGAAAGAGGCATATTGATGTGAGACTGATTCTAGATTCATTTCATGATAGTGATGCTTTCTTGGGGCTTGGCAAGTGATAGAGTTTTAAGTTGTCATTTGTGGATTAGTGAATTGGTAAACAACAAAGAAGTAATCGAAGGAAAAGAGGTACATTATTGGACTGATGATGACCACTGGTGGTATGAATCCTAGGTGACGAATACATGTCTGAAACAAAGGTCCAACAGAAGTGGAATCTCGTCCGTTTTCCTGGTTGAACTGCCCCTCCAGGAGATGGCAGGAATATGCAGGGCTCTTGTGGTGTTGATGATGTTCATCCATTTTCTTGCTGTTTCTGTAATTGGGTCAAGGAAATAATCAACATGCAAATATATAAATAAATATGAAAGAGGTGAAATCTCATCCTGGTGTAAAAAATACTGAATTAGGCTAGAAATGCTATTGAGTTTCCCGATGAATATTTTCTAGAAAGAGTCAGGAATATACAAAGGTCATATTTTTGTACTTATTTCATAGGCATAGATTGATGATAAATGGATAGTGTATTAAAATATAAACTTTAATTAAAGAAGAATACAGTACGATATTATTTGTGAACATACGCGGTGATGCACCAGCTGTCCATGACGTAGAAAACACGGATGCCTGGTAGGAAATCAGTGGCTCCTGCTGCCACCTCTGGCTGAGAATCACAGACACACTGATGAAGACGAGTCAGCTGTCTTGTTCTGGGTCAGTCATAAGGTTGAGTTTTTCATTTTAAATATACATAAAATAATAAATGTCTAAATACTTAGTGCAGGAAGGCAGCAAGGACCAGTGCAGATCAGGTATCATTTTTTGCCATATTCTGCTCTGCTCTGTGCAGAATGGACACACGGGACCTGACTGAAGCCTCTTCCCCAAGAGGGCACAATTTTATGGCTCTCTGCACAACAGAAGGACAGAAATTAATGTAAGTAACTGTTGTTTTTCTTGGTCAAGTCTTGCTTTTTAAAGGTGATTCGCTGCTTATTAAAAAGGGCCAGTGATAAATGTAGCTCAGCTCAGCTGGGCTCCATCAAACATCAAAATTGATTAAGCCAATTGAGTAAAACCAAAGAAAGTGAACAAAAAATATATTGGAAAGAGAGTAATCTGTGCAGATTAGGGACATTAAAGCTCTTGTGGGCTGTGGTGAATCAAGGCATTTAGAAATGATTATTAGTGAATTAGCAGCTCAATCATGAAACAAACAGAAATGAAGAAAAGAACGGACAGTGGTGGATCAATGATGACCACTGGTGGCGTATGAGTCATCTACGCTGAGTACTGTGGAAATCTGAGGTCCATCACAAAAGGCATTTGAAGGCATTCACTAGACTCTTGTCAGGGATATAGAGGATCTTGTTTAAGATCTCGGTGTGCACACATTTTTAGCCGATCCTTCTAATTGAATAAATGTGGTTCTCTGTTAGCAAGTGTATTAGCAAAGGTGAAGGAAATGAAGCACCCTCCAACTCTAAAAGTATGTGAGGCCACAAAGTCTGTTGTATGGATCTTGAAGTTGAAACTGAGGTCCATGGCACATGCGTTTGACCTGTAGGTATAGATGATGACAGGCAGAAACAGTCTTCCTATTCAAGATCAGCCCCACCATCAAGGCTGTTTTCTTGAAAGAAAAAGTATTTACCCCAGGTGTTGACTGCCTAAATGCCTTTCTAAATAAAAGGTGCAAAGCAGTGGTCGATGGAGAGAATGTGTCATGTGTTTCCTTCTGTCTGTCCTTCACTCCTCAGACTGAGCACGGGGTCACATGCCCACTTGACCAGCAGCCCCAGGCTTGCTCCTCAGTCCCTGGAGCCTGGAGACAGAGGTGAGTGTCATGGGCGTGCCTGTCTCAGGTGGGTGGTTTGGTCAAGGGTGTCTCCTCTGTCCCTAAGAAGAGTGGCACATCATCAGAACAGTCAATGGTCTTCTAATAGGAGCTAACACCAAGTCACAGGAAGTACTATTTTATTAAGACATATGGGAAAAACTGAAGATAATGACAACTGTTTCATGGTGAGAATAATTCTCATTACATACTAGTGACAGCAAGGCTTTTGGAGGCTTCTGAGCCGTAGAGTTTTATCGTGAAAAGAGAACAAGTGATTAGTCAATGCACAGTACAGAAAGGCGTGAGGAGGAAGGGTCTTTCTGGGTCCATGGTGACGACTGCTGGCGTATGAACCATGGTGAGCAGTGATACGGATCTGGAACTCCCATCCGATACAGCAGTGATGTCTTTCTCTCCATGCAAGAATGATTGCCATCTGCTCTGCTCTGTGCCCTGCAGGCGGTGACCACCCTTCGAGGACTCAGCTCTGCTGTCATCTCCGCCTTCCAGGAGTCTTCACAGAGCACCACATGAGCAGTAACCCCTGATTCACCCGGCGCGACATAAGGGCTTAATTCACTGGATACAAAAAGTATTAAATATAATCCACAAAGGCAACGTGGGCCAATATGAAGATTAGGTTGACTGCCCCCTAAATGTCACCTTGGGGTCAGTTTCTGAAAAAGAGCTCTTCTCTCTGGAAAAGATTACAAGGCAGAGATGAAAGATACTAAGGGATGCCTTTGCTCATGTGTATTTATTAGTGAACTAATCAACAACCACATGTTCATGAGGATGCAAAGCAATAAGGTCAGTCATGGATCAATGATGATGTCTGACAGGTGAGTCTTGGATAATAAGTGTCAGAAAACTGTGGTCCAGCATGATAACTAGAGTATTCTGTTTCTTTGACCTTATGGATTGATGTTAACAATATACTCAGTATAGATGTTGGGTCCCTGATTATAGATTTATTATTGTCAGTGAATTAGATACAGAATATTTACATATATGATGATGTACATATATAAATATACAGACGAGATAAAATGTAGAATTCTTTCTAGAATTAAAGAAAAATAAATACTGGGTAAAGAAAACAGGGTGTCCTCTTAAACAGACAAGAAATAAGATTAGTAAGATTGAAAACATGGAAACTCATTGAAGGGATATATGGGTCAAAAGTGTCATGTCTTTGACTAATGATTGTATTAATAAAGATAATTAAGAGTCAATTTTATTGATGTGGGTCAGACTCGAGTTAGGTGTTGTTCATTTTATTAATATAAAATATCTGTAAATAAGTGAATTTAGGATACGTGGAAATTAAAGATAGGTGGAAGTAGCCTTAATTTCTTTTAATTATCTGCTGTGCTATGGATTCTTCAGCATGGATGCTCTTGAGCTGTTTCAAGCCCTAATTCATGGTACAAGTTTGCTGACTGAACCTCTGAATTGTGCAGAGACTAATGCAAGGAGTGGCTGAAATTTTTGTATGGATTTACGTGTTTTGTTTTTCAGGGTATTCCGTGTGTTATTAGTATCATATAAAATAAGATGGCCATCTGTTGCCCAATGATAAATATTGAATTGATATGGAACATAAAAAATGTAGGCTATATGTCAAAATAGCTATATTGATATGGACGTAATTTTATATACATAACAGGGATTTGGGACTTTTCTTGACTACTTGTAAGTAGTTGGGTTTTTCATTACTTTGAGTGAGTAGATGAATGAGTTAATAAACACTGGAGGATCGAATAAAGATAATAGGCATGATATTGGATTGATGACTGCTGGTGCCCTATGAGTAACGTGCGAGGAATACGCATCTGGAGTCTGAGGCCCAACACGCATGGAATCTGCCCCATCACCCTATTTGAAGTGGTCCTGTAGGTAGATGTCATGAATACACGCAGCTCTTGCTTCATCTTGATTTGCCTGCGTTTTCTATTATTATTTGTACAACGAATGACCAACAAACAAATAGATAAATAATAATAAAGATGGCAGAGTATTATTCAATTCTATGTACATGATTAAGCAAAAAAGCTATTTATAAACATTGAAAAAAAGTATCTTAGGAAATACATGCACAAAGGTGTTATTCTTTGATTAAAGTTAGTTTTGGGTGAATTTTTGTCAATATTCATGTTCTTTCTCATAGGCAAGATGGCTATGATTTACTTATAGGAAATTCAAACAGTAAATATCTCAATTCACTATTGAACTAAATTGGGTGAACAACAGAAGGGTGAAAGACAGACTGATGGCATGATGTCTCAGTAAAATGTCTGAATATTTTCATCAATGGCTGTGTCTCGTGATCTGCAGTGTGGTTCATTCAAGCTGAGCTACGGGGCCCCCCCAGGACCACTGATCCCCGGGTTGCTTCTATGCACGGAGAGCATCGTGAGTACCAGGCAGTATTCTCCCCCTGGTTTCTCAGTTTTCAGAACATGTTTTCACTACACTGTGAAGAGGTGTGAAATGCAATCAATGACTTCCACACTTTGCTAAAAAGGAAAATGGTGCTAATATTAAGTAGTATGCTCATTACCCTTTGTGAAACTATTGAGGCCGTTACGAATAACGTGAATGGTTTTAGGGCACACTTGAACAGACAAGTGCTAAGTATGGTCAAAGATCTTATTTTAAGTTTTTGTTGCCCCTATTATTTAGTATTTAGTATTTTATTATTCAGAGTAAGTTGATGACTAAATGAAAACAAAAGCATGTAGCCCTGAACAAAGGTAGTGAGGGCCAAACCTGGGGCAGTGACGATGAGTGGTGCTGGTGAATGGTACACAGTCCAGCATAGAAATCTATCCCTTCCTCTTATTGAGCTGATTCTTTGGAGAGATGTCAGGGACATACAGGATTTGTGTACCTGACTATTTAAAAGTATTAATATAAGAAATCAATCATGATAAACAAATATAAATACAGAAATAGTAAGAGGATGAAGCACTGTTTCCGTTAAAACGTAAAGAAATATGACCACGTAAATTAGAATGGAAAATAAAGCAATCAAGTCTTTGAATAGTAATTACATAGATAGTTATAACTAATAGTTACTGATTGAGTTGGTTTTATTTTTTTGACTTTTTAAACAAAATAAAAACAAATATTACCATAAATGAGTACTTGTTTGAATAATCATGCAAGTGAAGGTGGAAACCGAGTCAATGAAAGTCTCAACATTTTTATCGCCTTGTCTGTTACTTTTTCAGAACTGAATCTGGAGTTAATTTCAGATTCTGCTGATCTCAAGGGTGATGCTGCCTCTATCTCTAGAAAGAGGTAAGGGGAGTAGTGGTCAAATTTGTGCTTTTAGATTGGGCCACTGTTTAAGGGTGGGCATTCATGGTAATATTCAAGGTATTAAATTAACTGGGAAGTTGATCAGGATCCAATGAAAAATATCATCTGAAACATGTTGATGAATCGATCCTGTGCAGTATTGAAGCTGGTTAATGAAAGATATATAGTCTATGTGGGAAATTATTCTCTAGACTGATGTGAGGGATAGTAGAGATTCTTGTTCTTCAAGTCTTACGAACCATGTGTCATCTTCATTATTACTAACACATTCATGCTTTAATCAAAACAAATATAGAAGCACAGTTAGTCCCCACCTTGGACCAATGATGATGCCTGATGGCGTGGGAGTCATGGACGATGAAAACATGTGTCTGAAACTCTGAGGTCCAACATGGAGCATAATTAGTCTAGTTCCTCTGTTGAAATGGTTCCTAGAGGGAGACGTCAGGAATATACACAGATCATGTTCGTATACTGATTTCATAGATGTAGATTTCTTAACATTAATGAAATAGTGATAGAAGATTTAGGCAAATATAGCAATATATACAGAGCAGAGGGAAGCAATTTCCAGTGATGAACTCTGTGTGACGCAAAACATTGGTGCCTATTAAGAAATGAACGAGTCAGGAGGTATTTTCCATGGCTAAGGATCATGCAACTCTGATGAAGAAGAGTTCATTTTGTTTTTCTGGGTGAGTCTCAAGATTGAGAATTTCCTTTTGTTATGATGAAAAATACATAGGAAGAAAAGATAACTTACTGAGTTAACAACAGAAGAAAAACAAAGATGAGTGTTGATTAGGTCTCAATTTTTTCAGTCCTCTGCTCTGCTCTGTACTCCTCAGAATGGACACATTTGAGCTTATTCAAGCATCTTCCATGGTCACGAGGTGTGTTGTTGCTGCTGTAGAATAGGAGGACGGAGATTTTGTGAGTAATCGTTGAAGTTGTTTTCTTGGGTTAAATGTTTATTAAGGTTATTTATAAAAGTGCAACATATATTTATATAAAGCAACTCTACTCAACCATAAATATGGGGTACACAGTCATGCTTCACTGAGTGACTGGGGAGTGTCACATTATTAGGCGATTTCATCATGTGTGACCATCACTGAGTCTGCTACACACACCTAGAAGGCCTGTTTTATGACACACCAAGGTTATACATAAGGACCCTTGACATATGCATGGTCTGTCACTGAAGGAGACATCCTTAGGTGGCTCATGACTGTATTTAATGTTATGGTGATTAATGTGTGTATGAAAAGCTGAGAATAATGAGTGATACATTATAGTGAGGACTATTCTACAGATGGATTGGGTCATAAAAGCTCCTCTTGAGTTTTTATGAATCATAGCATTTAAAAAATTATTAGTAGTGAAATAATGACTTAACAAATCAATAGAAATTCATGAGGAAATAGAGGAATGATGTGAATCAATGATGACCACTCATGGTGTGTGAGTCAAATGTGAGGACTACGTCCCTGGAACTCACATGAGGCCCAGTGTAAAAGAAATGTAGTTCATTACCTCTGTTTGCATTGACCCTTTCAACTCCTGTCAGGACTGTATAAGGAAGAATTGTAATAATATAGTTTGGACAGATTATAAATGAACCATAGTACTTTTTTCAAGCGTGTGTTCTCTTTGACAAAAGGATCACAGTAGGCATTATAAGTAACATTACTCTTAGTTTCAAGTTAGGCGTTTAAGAAAAAGACAATATAATTAATAAATGTCTATATGAGTATGTAAATGAATGTCATAATCTGTTAGTCTATGAGTCGAATGTCTGATCTTTTTCACCATCTGCTCTGCTCTAAAGAACAGAGCAGAATGGACCTAGTATCTTCCATGGTCACCATCCTGTGGCTGCACCTATGTGTGTGGAGCTTAGAGACCAATGTGAGGAAGAGTTGCACTTGAGTGGTGCCCAGTTGTGCAATGTTTAATATGATACTGATAGCAAGCATTGCGGCGATTAGTCCTTCAAGAGTCATGGTGGTGGTGGCGTGTGTGTGTGCATGTGTGTGTGTGACTTATGTGTATTTCTTCATTGATAAATTAATCAGGAAAGAAATATAAATGAAGATGGAGAGAAAGATGGCAAATCATGGATAAATGGCGCTGACTTCTGTGCATTTGTCATGGATGATTAGTAACGTGAGAGCAGAATACAGAAGCAATGTAGTCCATTTCCTATATTTTAAGTGATACTATAGACACATTTCAGGACTATATAATTATCTTTTTCTGGGTTTTAGCATTCATGAATTTTTAAAATATGAATATAAAAGAATCATGGCAGACTAAATTAGCAAACATATAAATGAATACAGATGAAGTGGGTGAAGCATTGTTCCTTACACTCTGTAGTCAGGAAGATGAATGTTCACATGCATAGGAGTGGTTAATAGGTGGAACACTGTGTTATGTATTTGACTCAGCGTGGTATCGATAGTGATACCGACTAGGCAGTTATTGCTCTAAATCAGTTGCAAGTTTGGTATTTCATGTGGTGAGGACAAATACAGACCACCATAAATGCATCCTTCAATGACTGCGTACATGAAGGATGGAAATTATGGCTCAATGAGGAGAATGCCTTGATTTTTTAAATCATCCTATCTGCTTGTTACTTTTCCAGATGGAAACACCAAGCCCATTTCAGCTTCTGTCATAATCAAGGTGATTTCCTCTTTGTCGGGAGACAGAACAAGGTGAGGAAAAGTGAAAGATCTTTTGTGTATTCATGACATTATTAAAAATATTAAATAGAATCAAAAAGCTTTTCAATATCCGATAAATGAGAGGACGCATTCTGTTGATGAGTCATTCATGTGCAAGACTGAAGTTCCTTGATGGAAAAGTGTGTAAGGAAAAAGAGTGTGTAAGGAAATGACTCTACAGATACATATTCAGGGAATTCCAGGATCTTATTCTTGTGCTTCCTTGAATGATGTCTTTTTAATTAACATCCATGGATTATTGATTATAGAAACAACTGAAGAAAAAGGGTCTAACAGGGACCAGTACTCATGACTGATGGTGGATGCGTCCTGGTGAGGAGTGAGACGTGGGACTCTGAGGGCCCGCACAGTACCTTGTCTGAGTCCTCTGTTCGAAATGATCTATCTATAGACAGATGTCAGGAATATACATGAATCATGTCCTTATTTGAAATGATGTATTTCTATTTATTGTTGAGAATGGACCAGTGGTAGGGTCATCAAGAAAACAGAAACAATTAAAGGAGAGGTTAAGCATTTCCTACTATGAACATATGTTGGGAGGCCAAACATATTACTGATTACATTTGATGCCACTGATTTTCATTCAGAAATGACTGGATCGAGAGTGTCACCTCTTTAGGATGGTGTAGGCACTAGTCTTTGTTTTATTTATTTATGATCACTGTTTCCTTAGCTCACAGTATTAGTTACGTGTCAGGTTATGAGCTCACACCTCTGTCATGACGCATGACGCGCATGACACTGAGCTCTAGTGCCAGGTGCCACTTGCATTTCCACTCTTCGGACCCCAGATTCCCTCCCAAGCCCCACTCGCCCTGTGGTTTAAAGTCAGATGGACACTGATATTCAAGTATCAGTTTTATTATTCTGGATTTATTATATTATTATTATTATTCCAAGTTTGAAGCTGTTCCTTTGGTTAAAATAAAAAAATATATTTATGAAAAATTAATGCATACCTAAATGAGTAACCAAAATACAGAAATCAAGAATCAGTGGAGATCAGATTTAAAAAATATGTGTTCTGCTTTGTAATCTTTAGAACAGATGCACTTAACCAGATACAAACCTGGCCACGAGCTCTGCATTAGGAGCATGCAGACCAAGTGAGTAATTGTCAGCATTCTTGGTTTGAGTGTTTTGTTTAAGAGTACTCTAAGTATTGCTAAGAAGTGTGAGGAGTATTGAGAGATAGTCAGTTATAGACTAGTGATGACTAGGAAATTGATTCGATGCATTATATTCATATGTGTATAATTGGGGATAATTACTGAAAGATATTTCTATACATAGATTAGGGACATAAAGACTCTTCTTCATTTCTTTTTTAATCATAGTGATTACAAATTATTATTAGTGAATCAAAGAATGAAAGAGAGAAGGGACAGTGTTGGATCGATGATGACTATTGGTGGCGTACGAGTCTTCTACAATGAATACATTGGAAACCTGAGGTCCAATAGAAAAGAAACCTAGCTCATTCACACTCTCTGAAGGAATCCTATAGATAAATGCTAGGAATACATGACACAGAGTGATTTATTAATCTTTGCAGTCATGCATTTTCATTCTGTTACAATAATTGGATAAATGGAAGAATCTATAATTAATTAAAGATGAAAGGAGTGAAGCATTGTTCAATTATAAGGATAGGTGATTAGACTAGAAATGCTATTAATGTGTATTCCTCACTGGACACTGAAATCCAATGAGAAATAAATGTTATGTGACTGTTACCTCTTAGCTGATTAAGGATAATAAATATAACCAACATAAATTATTGACAGTGTTCATATGCTGGGTCAGTGGCAAGTTCAAGATTGTTTTCTTCGGAGAAAATGAAATAAGCCGTCTTGAAATGAATGATTGCTTAAATGATTGTCTCCCAGGGAAAGGCAAGGGTCTGTGGAGAGGAGGCCTGATTGTTTGGTGTATCTGCCCTGTTTCGTATTCATCAGAATGAGCACAGAGGCTCGCCACAGTGTCTCCTGATATCTCGAGCTCGTGGCTGCATCTGCTGTAGGGGCGGGGCGCGGAGGCCAATGTGAGTGATGGAAGTTTGTGTCTGGGTTTGGGTTCTTTGTTTAAGGGTATTCACTGCATTAACAAGAAAGCCTGCCATATAGTCAAATAAGGCCAGCTTTAGCCTACTGGTGAATGTGAGGTGGGATGAAAGCCTTAGATTGATGGATGCATATATGGAAAACTGAAGATGACTAGTGAAGTGATATAGTGATTGGAAATTATTGTGTACACAGAGGAGGGATTTAAGGCTCTTTTGGGGTTTTTGTGAGTCTTAATGGTTAAAGTTATCTGTGAAGCATGCCCCAATGGTCTAACACTTTAAACCAGGAATGGTCCACGTACATCCCAAGGCCCCCAGTTCAAGACCAGCGGCCAAGGAAACAACCAGTGATGAAAACTGAATCCAATAAACAGTTCTTCCTCCTCTTGCTTCCTACCTGTCTACCTACTTGCCTTTATTCCTGACTGCTCCTGTCCTTTAAAAAGTTATTAAAGAATGAATTCATCAGTAAATATTATAGAAATAAATGAAGAGAAAGTGGGCTAATCTCGGATTGCTGATAACTGGTGGCATTTGAGTTCAATAGGATAAATCCTGAGTGTCAGATCTGAGCTCCAACATAAAAGGAATCTAATAAATATTTCTTTATTTGAAGTAATCCTATAGGTGGATGTTGGGAACATACACCTATATTGGGATTTTTAAAAAATTTCATTGCAGTAACTTTTATTTTCCACATTAGAATAAATGTATATATGTAGGGTTCCCCATAGGTGCAGGTTCCCCATTCCTCAGATATATGTCAACACACCCTGCCCTCCTCCACATCATCAAGTGTCCTTCACCATTGTCCAGTGGGCTCCACTTGTCACTACTAGTCACCATCGGTCATCTCAGTTCTACTGCAAGTGTCCAAGAGTTGGTTATGTTTCGTCTGTTTCTTTGTTTTGTCTGTTCACGTTCCACCTGTGAGTGAGGTCATTTGGTAACTGTCTTTCTTCTTTTGATGTATCTCAATTCTCATCTTCCCCTCTGGTCTCCTCCATGTTGATTCAAATGACAGAATGTAAATACATTGCTTTTGGTCTTTGTGTTCATGCATTTTCTAGCTAATAGTCTAATTGCATCCATGAAAGAATATTAGAAGCGTATAGCTAAATAGAGATAAACAAGGTGTCCAATTATACAGATACGCATGTAGGCAAGCAGCACTCTTGCTCTGTATTTTGAAAATGCAGATATTCTTTAGGCGACATATGCTAGCAGTGTCTTTCTGGCTCAGGGTTGACAGTGCGAAGTGATAGCGAAGACTCATTTCTGTGTCAGGAGCAAGACTGATATTGTTTGTTTGCTCCAGAGAAGATAAAGTAAATAGGATCCCTGACAGTCAGTCACTTCCATGACTGACCTACAGGAAAGTGGAGGCAAGGACTGTGCCAATGAAATCTGAGACTGTTTCTCTTCTTCTGTGCACTGTCTCACGCCGATTCAGGTGTTCTTCTGGGGTCAGGGGCTCGGCGGCTGCATCTAGGCATCGTGAGTGGGGAGACAGATGTGAGTGATTGTCAAAGTGGTCTCAGTGCTTTTTCAAAGGCATTCACTGTATTATTTACAAACTATGAATTATAATTTGTTAAGGTCAGGAATGGCCCTAGCATAAATGTGGGATTTAATACGAAGCATTGTTTTCATTAAGCCCTATAAGCAACATTGAGATCAAATAATGAAAAGAGATGTTTTGCCATGAGTAATTCATTCTATAAATAATTCTGTAAACTCCAGAGGGGTTTAAGGATTGTGTTCTCAAATTTTGTGATGTTGGCAATTTATTGTTCATAGGGATGTAATGAGTTAATAAAATTTATGTAGACACAAATTGAGAAAATGATGACCAAGACTGGGTCCATGATGACCACTGGTAGGTATGGGTCTGTCCTGGAACTCTGGGGTCCGGTACAACAGAAATAGACCATACTCCCCTGTTGGAAAAGCACTATTGGGATATGTTTGAGATACTCAAAAATCATATGCTTCTGATTTTATGACTCATGGATAATGATTCTTTTAATATAGAAGAATCAATAAAATACTTAGATGACTGAAGATTAATAGAAGGAGGCATCCTCCAGATATTAAAACATGTGGGAAGGAAAGAAGTCTTTTAATGTAAGTTAGATCATAAGATAAGGCCCAAGGGTGTTGTCTCTTCTTTGGTTGAGGATAACACCGCCATTGATAGCAATAATCAGTGTGGTATTCTAGGTCAATTGTAAGTTCAACGTCTGTTTTCTTAGGAGAAAGTAAGCAGATGTTGCCACAGTTAATGTTAAGTGATGAAGTGAAATGTGGAATGCGAAGGATGAATGAGTAGGAAGTCTCAGATGTTGTTTTCTGCTCCTTGCACTCCTCAGGAAGCCCTCCTGCACTGGTTGAAGCTGTCGTGGAGGCCAGCTCTGCGGTGTATTGGGAGCTTGGAAATCGATGTGAGTGATAGTCAAAGGTCTTGTCTTGGTTTGCATAGTTGAGTAGCCATCAAAGCATTGTCGGTAGCAAATATAATCAAAGTAGGCTGAAGGAAGTCTAATAATAATGATCAAGGAAGTGATAAGAAGCATTAGGTTGACACATCCATTTAGGAAAGTGTGGTGAACTCGAGAAAGATGTGGTATCTGTGGGAAATGGTTTTACAGATAGACACAGAGACATTGGCATTCTTATTCCAAAGTTCTCATTTATGTATCTTTTCATGAATGAGTAGTAAATGAATGAATAAATCACTAGACAAAGTGTACATGAAGAGAGAGATTCATAGTCAAGAATGATGAATAAGTGTCTGGAACCCTGAGGTCTGACACAGAGAGAGATGCAGCCTGTTGCTTTGTGGGAAATGACCCTCGGACCATTGTTAGGAATATTCAGTTCTTCTACTCTCGTGGTTTTGAGGTTAATGCATAATGGCTATACTGTCGTAAGCGAATTAATGCATGAAGCGTTGAGCAAATAAGTGAATATCAACTGGACATGCTTGGACCAACACTCCCCTAGATAATGAAACAAGTGTCAAGATCAAATTTCTTTTTTGAAGATTTGAGATTCATATGGTTTTTTGTATCTCAGAAGGCAACACATATAGACAAACCAGACATGCATGAGTTGCCAGTGTCTGCGTGCTGTCCTGGCCTCCTGGTCATTTGCTTTATTATTAGATAGGAATGATATTTATAACCTGAAAGGTTAGGCACTACTGGAAGAGAGTCCATGATAAAGATGTGTGTATAACAAGCACGAGGGTCCTCACTGAGTCCATTGCAAAGTTACCTGCTCAAGTCTGCTGTCCCTTTGGTAATGAGTAACAGCAGTGTCCCTGTCACTCAGTGCTGTTGTCCTGAATGGATGCAAAGATGCTGGTTTTATCACTAGAGTAAATAAATGGGTACGTTCACAACAATCACTGCTAGCTCAACGAGAAAGAGGATGGGTCAGCAACGAGCGTGTTTTGAAATAATGCTTGTGATTCAGGCATCCCTCTCAGAGGAGAGCTCTTAGGACAACCAGGTTGGCTCTTAGAAGTTCAGGTACGGCAGGTGCAGACCAATAAGCACAATAGCCCTTCTGTCTTGGGTTTCCGAGGGTTTACACATTGCTCCGTTTCTTCAGAAAGAATGAGCAGTTGTCCAGATTCATTTATGGGTGAATGACTCAATAAATAATGTATGAAGCTCACTGGCATGAGATTGCTTTGAAGCAAGTGTTTAGACTACCGGAATTTTGCACAAGTGAGGGCCAGCGATGCAGATGGCCACGTGTCTGGGTGGATGGGCATTTAGGTTGTTTCCATGTCTTGGCTAATTCTGAACTGTGCTGAGAACATAGGGGTGCAGACACGCTTTTTTGATGCGTGTCTAATAAAGTTTTATTTTAAAGTGATAAATAGCTATAAGCATACACAACATTTATTTATTCAAATTTTATGGAAGCATCAGTGGCGAGTTCTAATTTATTTTACTCAGTAAAACAGAAATATGTAATTTCTTGGATTAATCCCTAAATAGCAAGTTAGTTGAAGGTGAAGAAAACATGGATCCGTGAAGAGAATGTTTGCATGTTTTCTTCTTTTTATGAGAGACATGCTCACAAATTTTATTTACATTTTAAAATGATAGAAAAGAATACATATTTGTGTTTGCTTTCTTTCGTCACCTGCTTTGTACTCTCTGGAACAGAGGCACTTGAGCTGATGGTCATTCTGTCACAAGCAAGACCTCTGGGTTCACGGTGAGTCATAGCCCAAGTCCTTGCCTTTGCAGGGTAATCCGTGCACGATTGAAAATAGAACATAATCAAAGGTGGTCGGTCACATGGGACCAACGATGAGACTGTCATAATCCAGTTATGACCAGTCCGGTTCAGCGTGACATACACTTCTTTTTTCCAGAAACCTTTTGTAGAAGGTTCTAATCTCTGAGCTGAGTAAGCAAGGGACACAGGGTCACTTGTCTGCAATGTTCACAGTTCTTCTTCTGTTGGGTGGTTCATTTAAGGGTGTTCTCTGCATCATGAAAATGATAACTGAATATATTATTAATAAAATGGGGGCACATTCATGAGTCAGATATCAATGAGGATGTGGCATAAATTACTCTATATAGTTCATATCTGTTGTGCTTACTTCATGCTCATGAAGTTAAAACATAAATCTAGGCCTTTTCATTTGTTAACATCCTTTTTACACTCCATAGGCTGGATGCGCCATAGCGAATGGAATTATTCTCTCATCATGACGACTTTGCCTTATCCCTCTGGGTAAGGATCGTAGCATGTGATGTAAGTAATAAAGTTCTTGGGTTGGGTGATTAGCTCATGGGTTTCCATTTTGTCATTGAGAAAGAATAAATGCAACCAAATGTTAAAAGGCCATGCTTAGACCTAGGTTAAAAATGTGAATGTGTTATGAACCAAAGATTACCTTAACCTAATTTAGTATAAAAATTGCAAGAAAGGTTTTTCTATTCATTTCAAAATGTAAATGTCTCATTTAATGTCTATGCCATTGATTCTTGAAATAGCTGCCTCTTGATAGTGATCTCAACTGTGGCTCAGAGAATCAGTCTTCCACTGTTGAGTAGGATGGCAGGTGTATGGTTGGTGACTGTAATGTCTAAAAAAGTTAACTGCAGTGGAACCACCTCTGGACCAATGATGTGAATGGAATGCATCTGAAAAGAAATAATGATCACTTACTTTTAAACCACTGAGGTCCATGGTGACTTTCATGGTTGACTCTTGGGGGGAAATGATCTTAGCAAAATTCAAGGATCTAGTTCTGAGACTTGAAAGGGTTCATGAAAATGGGTTTTCTAATTATTAGTGAATAAGTTAATGGCTTAATCAATATATACATTCATAAATAAAAAACAAGCGGTAAAAACATGGACCAATTTGGGGGCTATGTTATAAAACAGGATTTTATTCGGTTATGAAATATTTTGTTCTGTTAAAGGGAAGGAAAGCATATTAAAGTTGATATCACTTTGTGTAAGTAGTAACTGGGTAGAAATATTTAAGTCGGTGTTCTAGTTTTAGTTTGTAATGGGTTCCTGGGTGTTTGACTCTTGAAGGAAAGCAAGTTAAACAAATGATTAATTAAATCAATGAGTGCGAAGTATGAACCAATGATGAGTGCATTTTATTCTTTTTCATATATGCTTTGGACTCCAGAAGGGCTGCCCCTTGGCTGTTTCAGTCAGTGTTTAATAATGAAGATTCTTGACTGTTACCAAAGTGGCTGAGGCGTAGATGAAGGTAAGTAAAAGACTAAAGTTTTCACTCTTTGATCACTTTGTTCTTTGATGGTGACTGTTATTTTAAAAGAAAAAATGACTTCTGAAATCATCAAATTAAATAAAAAGCTATTTATTGACCAAGGGTAAGAATTTGTCCTGACAATGATGTGTTTAATTCCATTTTCAAAACTGGAAAACAAAGATTTCCATTGGAAAAAGATGTAGACTACTTCTTTGATTTAGAAGATGATAGACATTTTCTAGTCCTTGTCAAAGATATTGTTCTTGGGTTGGTTGTATTTTCCTCGATTTTTAAATTTTACCATAAACAATAAGTAATCAAGCAAATGAAATATAACTATGCCAGTAAGTGCCACTCATGGCCAATGATGTGGTTGCTCATGAAAGAGGGTGTGTTTGACACAGGACAGCTGTCTCACCACTCTGTTTAAGCGGGGGGACATAGGGAGCCTGAAAAAATTCACACTTTTCCCTCTTGTTGGGAAATAAATTATTTTTGAACAATGAATAACTGATTATATTTATAAGTAGAAAACATCTATACATAAAATAATTAACACGAGCAAGAGTTTTCTAATGATAAAAAGTTTTATGAAACAAGAATTAAGACCAACCCAATTTGGCTTCTCAGAGATCTATTTAACTGAAAACTTTCAGTCTGTTATTTCTGTTGAATGAGGACAGAGATGTTAAGATACTATTTTTGCAAGTTTGTAGATGTTACTTACATTACTGCTATCATGGCTGTCATCTAGTAAATCAGTCTCTAGTAAATAAATTGGAAAAGGCCCAATCCTGAACTGATGCTGGAAATATATTTTGAGACACAGATTCTGGTTAGTGCAGCTCCGTTCCATGGACGTTTATGAAGTAAGTGTTTATCAATATTTTCATAGTGCACACTAGGTAGCCCTCCTCTCATGTAGAACTGAAACAGTCTGGTCACTTTTGCATGGTACTTGCCTGGGTTATTTTCTCCTCTTTCTCAGTCACTGATATTAGGAAGCTGCTTTCTTTTGGGGGTGATGACTGGAGGCTCTGAGACCCCATATTTTAGTTTTCTGGCACTTGGTATATGAGAGCGATGGAATAACTGGTACTAAGGGAGACCTTTAGCTCAGCAAGTATGGGCTTGGATCCGTGTCAGGCTCTGCGCTGGGTGTGGCTTTCCTATCATAATCTAGTCTCGCTCCAGCCGGCAGGTGGCACTTTGGCGCTCAGTGGAGACTTCCTTATGGAAGTGAATGGTCAATATAACATGGCCAGCAAGGGGCATTCCAAGCATGGGAGATGGGTTCTTGGTTCGTCTTCAGTATCTGCTGCTTCATGGAAGAGATGATGTGTAAGTCAGTGACACTCAGTAGTCAAGCCCTCTTGTTTACTGCTCGGCCCTCATCCCAGCCCACAGAAGACCTGTGCTAAACACTTGTTGAATGAATGGCTAAAGAAATGATGAAGTAAAGAGTCAGTGAAGCAGTGCATTAGTCAATGAACGAGGCTTTGAGTAAACGAAGGACAGAAAAAAATAAGTGACAACCAGGAGGAGTGCCTGTCAGTGGACAATGAATTGAATAACTAAATCAACTCGTGCGTAAATGAAGGATGAATTACTGAGCAGATCGGCTACTGCATAAGTATACATGTCAAAAAGTCAGTGAGCAATGAATGAATAATGAGGGAATGAATGAAATACCAGCAGGAATGAGTTGGTGAATTCATGGAATCATGAATGTTAATTGACGAGAACATTAATTGGTTCGTGAGTCAATGTCTGAACCAACCAATGAGGGATTGAGTCAATATGTAATCGAATGAATGAATGAGTGAATGAATAAGTCAAAGAAGGAGTGACTAAATGAATCCAGCAATGAAAGAGAAAAGAGTTGACTCAATTAACTACTGAATGAAGAGATAAATCAACAGATGAGAGAAATCAGCAAGGGAGGGAAGAGACAAATGGAGGAACGAATGGCCACCACTAGAGTGAATGAATGAAAGGATGAACTGGTGAGTAAGTGAGTTCATGAATGCTGTTTGTAATCCCAGAACAAGTTCACTGCTCTGTGAATGAATGAGTGAAAAAGCAAGTGAATCAATCCACAAGTGAGTCAACAAGTGAGTGAGTCAGAGATCCCAGTACGAGGCACTGAGTGAATGAACGCACAGTGGGATTCCTTCCCTGACCACAGCCAGAGAGCTGGCCCCACCCGCCTCACAGCACATTATAAATACCCACCCAAGCACCCCGCCCACTCTATCATGGGCGTTTGTTTACATGCCATCACTAAAGTGATGTGCCCCAAGCACCAGGAACTGGGTCAAATTCTTCTCTATATCCCCAAGCGCCTGCCCAGTGCTGAGCCTCAGAGGCGCCAGGCAAATTAGAGTTGAGTGAATGAACGAAGAACTAAAAATACACGCGCTTTTGTGGAACGAGGATGGATGGCCTTCCTCAGCATGGTCCAGGAGCCGTCCTGCAGGGAGGGAAGTGTGCTCGGATTGTCCGTGGCACCCTCCTACGCACGTCCAGATTCTCCCGGCTCCCTGGGCGCCGTGCCAGGCAGTGCGACAGGATGCTGGCAGGTCTGGCTGTCCTGGACGCTAGCCCATCCTTGGGCAATATTGGCTTGACCTGTTGGAACGGAAGCCCTGGGTCTTCCCGAAAGCTGCCCCGGCCTCTGCCAAGACAGGAGGTTGGAAATAGCTCGGTCTTGTTTGTATGCCTCCGTGGAGTGGGCCTGCTTCTTTCCTTTCCAAGCCAACCGAGGTCCTCTTGGCTCCACTGTGAGACCTGGGGTTGACTCCACACGCCGCTGGGCCTTCAGCCCCAGCCTCATCTGTTAGATGAGAATGGGGGTACCCACCTGCCTGCATTGCTATGAGAATGGAGCTTGTTTAGCAGGAGCCCCTTAAAGCCTTTCCGTGGCATCCTGCAGGTCACGGGCACTGGACGCTGCCTGGCAGGTAAGGGAAGCCAGGAAAATGTTATTTACCAGTTTCCTTCATTTCCATCCCATTTTGCTGTCATCGATGTTTCAACTTATTGCTTCAGAAGCTCCGCAGTGGATGTGCTACATGACTTCCCCCATCCCAGGAGGATGGAGAGCTCAGCTAAGCCCCAAGAAGACATCACTTTGATGGGACAGGCCAGCCCAGACCATGACCCTTCACAGCAACATAGGTCTCCTCCACCAGGGACAGACATCAAGAAAACTGTGTGTGACACCTTTGCTCTGTGTGGGGCGCTTGACCGCCCTCCTCCCTCCCTCCCGCTCTATCCTGCACTTCTTCCCTCCCTCCTCCTCCCTCCACACCTCTTCCTCTTCCCTCCCTCTGTCCCTCCCTCTCACTCTCCTCTCCCTCTAGCCCTCCCTCCTCCTCCCTCCACTCCTCCATTCTTCCCTCCCTCCCTCCCTCCAGCCCATAGAAGTTCAGCACCTGCTCCATGTGTAATACTGACCTCTCCTCTTGTCTTCACTGACTCCTGACCTTGGATCCCATCTCACATCCTCCTTTGGACCCGGTGATGCAGTCATTGGCTTGGAATATTCTCCCTCCTTCCTGGAGATTTGAGTTCAGCTCAAACCCCTGGCCTTCCTACCTCACACGGAACCAGGCAGACTGCCTCTTCTGAACTGTGGACATCTGGGACCCTACATCTGAGTCTTCTAGGTTGGGTGTCTCCCACTGGGTCAGCTCCAGCCCTCATGAGAGTTCAGACTGTGCTGGGCATGGGCCGGGGCTCTGAATGCAGGGGGTGGGCAGAGGATTCAAGATGTGATGGTCAAGTGTGTGGAGACCTGAGAGCCAGGAACTAGGGTCTCACAGTGCCCAGTTCACTGGTAAGTGAGGCACACTGACCTCACCGCAGTCAAGACCTTCCAGCATTTCATCCTGACCTGTTGGTGCTTCCCACTGTTGCTTGCTCGGCTAGGAACAGCACTGCCTCTGGCCCTCACAACCCTTTGCCCTCGCCTTCAGCTTCCTACGATCCTGTACCTGAACCTGCTCTTCCTCACTCATTCACACCCAGACAGAGCCGGTACTGCATCACTTGGTAGGAGCTGCCGGTGCGCCCGAAGAATGATGGGCTTCGTGAGTTTAGTTTTCTCGTGTGCTGTTTGCCCCTGGAAGCCCAGAAAATGCTTGATGCGCTCCCATTTACTCTTCTGTTTATTCAGAAAATATTGGGCCCTTCCTTTGGTGCCAGAGGCTGGGTGATTGAGAGCAAAAAATAAGACATACTCCACGTGCACCTGTGCGGAGCTACAAGTCTTCGTGTGGGAGACAGATCTTAAAGCAATGTTATTGGCAAAATTGCCAAATTATGCTTGTGATGAGCATGGTGAGCCCAGGCGCCAGGGGCTCCATCAACTTGGCCAGCTGGGCAGTCGGCTTCCTCCATTTCTCTCCCGCGCCCTGAAGGACCCAAGAGGAGGAGACGGGTGCCATGGGTAAAGCATGGCGATGGCGATGGTGCTGGCTCCCAGGATCAGGTCCCTGGTGTCTTGGAGGAGAGAGAGATGACTGGGTGGAGGAGTTTCTGCAGCTGCTCATTGGTGCTTCCACAGGTGGGGGTGACCAGCCAAACAGAGCTTTTGCTCCAGTTCCGTGCTTGTTCCAAAAGGTTCTGTTGAGTGTCAGGGTTTGATTGGCCCTGTCGACTTTCAAATATTTCTCTTAGATGTGCTGCCAAATGACAGGCTCGAGGTGGAATGGAATACGGGCTGACCTTACCTCTCCTCTCCCCTGCATTTCCTTCGGACTTTCTTAAAATGGCCGCCGAGAGTCTCTTCGGTCACTAACATTACCGTTATGTTCTGCCACAGAAAGTGGGCACGCCTTGTCTCAGTCACCATCCCCGATGACCTCCTTCTGCCTGACTTCAGTTTCCACCAGTGCCCACCCTTCCTCTGCAGCGTCACTGAGCCCAGGAGTCCACCCTCCCGTCTCCGCCATGGTCGTCCAAGTGTCTCTCATCTTGGATGGACATCAGTCTCCAAACCGGTCTTCCTTCTCCCTCCTCCAACCTGTTCTCCTCACTGCAGTTAGTGAGCTCTTGCTGGCACGCACGATAAAGAGTCCCATGTGCCTTAAAGCCCTCTCGTCAGTCCCCAGGTCCCAGGGTGAAGTCCAAGGGTCTTGACTTCACATTCAAGGCTCTTCAGGGCTTGGCCTGGCCCTTGCACAAACTCTCCCTCGAGTGCCCTCCTTTCATTGCTTAATAGCTGCAGGGGCTTGTCTTCCCTGGCCCCAAGGGAGTGAGTCACCCCACTCCGTTAACAGCCATGAACGTGACCTCCGTTCAGAAACTTCTTCTGTGGCTTGGTTGTATGATCCGTTTGGGAGTCCACCTGCCCCCGGCCTGCTTCCCTGATGGTGGGCGCGCCGTCCTGGTGCCTCGGCCCCTGTGTTGTGAGTCCAGAGCCTGCGCAGGGCAGTGGTGAATCAGAGCGCTGCCCAGATGAACGACAGAACGAACGAGCGAACGAAGACATGACACAGCGACTGTCGGGCCATGCCGGGGGACACATCACTCCCTGGCAGAGAACCGGGGTCCTCGGCGCCACCTCCTTGCCGAGGCTGGAGCCTCCGCTCCGCCAGCTCTCCTTTGCCTTCTGCCTGTGACTCATTAAGAGAGATGTAACCCTAATCCTTGAAACTGCTGGCTGGAACATGTTTTCACTCAATGGCATGAACATGGGGATCTGATTCCTTTCTTAAATCAATCTTACTCCCCCAGGAAGTTTGGACAGGATGTGGCAATAGGACCAGGGCTTGAAACTGAACATTTTGCAAAAGGCCTGTTCCAAAATGTGAAATCCCGTGGCCACTTGCCAGAGCTGAGTCTGGCTTGTTGGGGTCGCTGGGGCCCCCCTCTCAGAGAAGGGCAGGGAAGATTGAAAACAAACCTTTGGCTGTCACTGAGGAGGCTGATGGTTTGCAACACAGAATTCTGTGGTTTCTTGTGCTTCTCCCATGGAACCTGAGCCTTCCCGATCACCCTCTTTAACTCTTCTTTCAAGCTCTCAGCTGAGGCCCCCCAAACCTCCTGCAGCTAGAGGGGAGTGTGACCTGATCCTGAGATCCATGGGCTAGTGTGTGAGCCTAGAGGGGACCAGGACTGTGGCCCTGGCCAGGAGGGCAGGACACTGAGCGACGGGCCCCGGGGCCTGTCCCACCCAGCTCCAGGGGTCAGCAGAGCCGGGAGGCTCACCCTCCCTCGGGGGCTGAGGATGGAACCTGCTAAGCTTGGCTGTCGAGGACAATGAAGAATATAAACATGGTATCCTACTATGCGCAGGGCCTGGCCACAAAGATTCCTGTTTTATTCTGAGCTAGGCGACACCAGTGTCTCATGAGAACATGGAAACAGGCCTGGGGAGGGCAGTTCTGTGCCGGGCAGCCCTGCCTCCATGTCCAGTGCTGGCTACAGCCTGCCACGCACAACCAGGGCAGAGTCTGAAGCTCAAACCACAGATGCTGTGAGCCAAGGGGACTCAGTTCTTAGTACAAGACAGTGAGGTTGGCTGTCCACCCTGGACTGGCCTCTCAGACCAGGATGTTATCCCATACCCTCTCATTCTCTGACTTCTTTCCTCTCTTCTCTGCCAGGAAGCTTAGCAGTGTGTCTTTGGAGGAGTCACTGGGCCTCCCAAGTTCCATGCCCTCATCTGAAAAAGGGGAGTTGGTACTCCTTTGCCCAGGAGCCAGGTGCTGGGGGTCAGGGAGCCAGGTGCTGGGGGTAGGGGCTGATTGTGTCCCTGACACGCCATGTCCTCCCAGACCCTGCCCATCCCGACCCTTCCAGGTGCCTCCACTTTTCACTCCTGTGCATTTCTCTACTGGCCTCAATGTCTCCACATCTTCCCGCCATCACCCTGGCCAGGGTGACCTTTCCTTCTTCCATCCAGCTGAGCCTGAGTCAGAGCCAGTGGCCACCCCTCTTAGCCTCAGTTTCCCCATCTGTGAGAACTGAGAAGAAGACAGCCGTGGGATCCCCGCCATTACGTTTGGCCCTCTGGGAAGAAAGACGGCTTCTGCCCGATGGACCCAATCCCGCCCTCCCATCTCCACCCCCAAGCCTAGTCCTCTCATTTGGGTCTGGAGGCCTGTTGCTTCTGTTTCTTCCCCTGATCTAAGACTTCTCCTGTTTCCTCATCAAGATAAAATAAAAGGCATCCCTGCTGGCTTGGCAGGACCAGCCCGTCCCTAGCAGATATTCCGAGACCAGCAGGGGCTGCTGGCCGCGGCCCATAGGGCACAAGAGCAGGCCTGGCCACGCGTGTTCCTGCCGCAGGCGCCCTCTCCTCAGCTGCCCCCTCACCTCCGCTGAAGCCCGCGCCGCTGGCCTCCTGGCCTCATGGACAGATCGGCAACCCCTGGAGTTTTCTGGGGAACCCTGGCCAGAGTTCTTAACTCCTAAAGGACCACTTGTCCACCACCTCTGCTCTTTGGGGTCCCCTGCTGCCTCCCTGCCACCCTGGGCCCGGCCCTCATTCAGGCCCAGCCTCTCTCGGACCCTTTGTACCAGCCAGCGCCAAGCCTCTGTGCTCTGCCAGTCACACGTGCAAACACAGGGTTCCCGGGAGAGCCACAGCCACCGTCTGTTTGCCAGCTGGGGTGCCTCTGGATTTGGGGTGTGGGCCCTTCACTCTGTGGGTCCCAGCTTCTCCTGGCACCTCCTCCTTGGGGACTAGTGCCGTGTGCTTGGGTTTGGATTTCCACTGGGGGATGTGACAGGGTCTGGATTGGCCAGTCCCACTCACAGTGGCCATGTTCTGGGGTGCATTTGGTCCCCAAGGAACGGGGTTTGCAAGGTAGGCAATGCCAGGCGGATGGGAGATCAAGGCGGGACAGCCCTTGCTGACTCCCTGGCCCCGTCACAGCCCCAGGACCTGCCTCCCTTGCCCCCCACTGGCAGAGTAGGCAGGTGCTGGGGCAATAGGAGTGCCTCACTGGCCTCTTCGGGGAGGAAAGTCGCTGTGAAGCCAGCTCTGCCCGCCTCTCGGGGCGAGTGCTGTGGCCTCCAGGTGCTTAGGGCCGGAGCAGGACTTGTCCAGGTCTATCCAGGAGCCTGGAGTCTGTGGGTCCATCCCTGAGGCATGGGTCGTGGAGGTGAGGGGTGCGGATCTGGGTCTGCTCCTCAGGTGAGGCTGCCTTTCACGAAGACCCTGCAGGGAAGCATCTGGAAAACTTTCTACCTCTAAGGCTCCCTCCAAGCAGCATGTCTGAAAGCAGGGAACCTGCAGCCTGCAGGGGGCCACCTAGCTCGCAGCCCCTCCTGGCTGAGCCGCCCCCACCCCAGAGCCTTCCCCCGAGGGCCTGCGAGCCCCTACTCCAGCCTCTGTGACCCAGGAGAGCTGCCTGTTGTCACACAGACCACTCCTTTAGGGCAGGGGCCCAGCCTAGAGCAGCTGGGACCCAGGCAAAGGGGTGAATACATCCAAGCACAGCCTCCCAGTGTGGACTCAGCTCCTCCCAGGTCCAGGGCGCCATGTAGCCGGTGGGGGGCTCAGCCTCCCCAGCCAAGTGTACAGAGAGCCTCCAGCAGGCGGCTGGAGCGGAGGTGGATTTATGGAGGGGCTCGGCATCCTTAAAACATTGAGTGAAAACAATAGAATGAAAGAGTCATTTGTGAACCAGTGATGACTGGTGTCATTGCCTGAAGATCGGCAGTCCAGTTCTTTCTGTGCCTGGGGTCTCGGATGCTGACACCACCAGTGATAGCCATGACTCGTGAAACTCGGGTCTTCTAGGCCAGGCCCAGGGGTGGCCCGCATTCCTCACCTGCTTGGATAGCTGGCCCATGTTGAGACCACTGCGTCCACTGCACGTTGGACCCCTGTTCTGAGCATGAGGCTCGTACCTCTCAGACGCCACGTTCCCAGGCCTGGGCCTCCCCGTTTCTGAAGTTCCCTCAGCCAGCGTGTCTATGGAACTGGTGGTCAGACAGGCGGGTGTGGTTTCGTGACTCGGCCCTCTTGTCCCACTAGGTCGTTGCTCGGAGCCGTGGAGGTGAGATTGCTGGAGAGCAAGGCTTCCCAAGGGCGCTGATGGGGACGCACCCGCTTTGCATGGTAAGTCTGCTTTCCCTGCTTCTCTGAAAGGCTGTGACCCAGGCATTGGCCTCAGCAAGCTGTGGATAAGGGACGGCCTGCGGGCGAGAAGAGGTGGGCTGGTATGGCTGGGCCGAGTGTGCGCAGCTTGCTGGAGCAGGTGCAAGTGGAGGCTGGGCCGCTCGCGGAGGCTGGGCCGCTTCCGGAGGCTGGGCTGCTCCTGGCAGCTGTGTCTCTGAGTGTGAGTGGAGGGCAGGGCTGACCAGACAAGTCCTCCAAAAGGCGTCCCTCGCACCTCCCGGGAGAGGGCAGAAAGGTGACTTCAGCGGGGGTCGACCCCAGAGAGCTGCCCTTCTTCCCACATCCCACCCAAGGGTCAGGCTCCTGTTTGCCCCACAGCTGAAGGGATCCCAGAGCCCTTTTAGCAGCTTGAATTCGGGGCTGGGGGACCCTGCCCCTCCCCACACCTTCATACACTTCCCTCTAAAAATCACGCAGATATGCATTGTTTATTACTGTTACTCCCCGTGGAAGATAATAAGTTAACACCTGAAATCGATGCACAGAAGAATTCTAAAAATGATCTCTTATTTAAAAAGAAATGCACATTTGCTAGTATGAAAGTTTGTAAATGCAAAAAGGAGCAAAAGAGAGTCTAGACTGCACCCCAGTTCTCCCACTCAAAGACCGCCCCCACCAATGTTTGGGGACCAGCCTTGGCTCTGCTGTTTTTAACAGAAATTGTGTGTGTGTGTGTGTGTGTGTGTGTGTGTGTGTGTGTGTGTGTGTGTGTACACACATGGACACGTGTCCATTTTTCATTGAACTCATCACGGTCATCCTAACTTTTTTCTAACTACATATCCTGAACATTTCCCCATGCTATTAAGTAATTTCCTGTTGTGATAATTTTGATGGTTAAAAAATAGTATCCTAGCAAATGGCTCCATTTGGTGATTGATGTAATAGGTCTGCTCTCATCAGGTATTTAAATGTTTGCTGGCATCATTTGGGTTGAGGGTCTCTGTTTACCCATCTTCACATGTCTCTGCTGTTTCTTGCATTTCGTTCTGAATGTAAAGGCTGTCGGAGCATTTTGCAGCTTGATTCCCTCCTTAAACTTTGAACTGATTCACACTTTCAGAATTAGGTTAAGTATCTGGTTCTCTGGGAATTCTCAAGGTCTTTAACATTTGCCAGTTTGTCAAAACATGATATTCTTTTCATTCTTAGTTCCTTGATTATCTGTTTGATAGGAGCTTTCCCCCATATCTTTTATTGGTTCTTTGTATTTGAATTGCCAGTTCAGATTCTTTTCATTTTTCGTTCAGCTTTATTTTGGTCAAAATCACGCATTTGCATACTTTTAAGGTCCTAGTTGTGGCAGCGTTCGCCCTCCACCCTCCCACCTCCACCCACCCCCTGTGCCACAGACCAGAAACTGTAACTCTTCCGCCAGTTCTCTTAATACTGACACCCATGCTCCTGAGCAATATTTCTATTTTCCTACTTCTCATTTTGTTTATAGATTAGGCGCTTTCTTGACTGTTCAAATGTAAAAGATGAAAACAGACCTCTTGCACAGATGCCTTTGGCCGCCACACACACCGCACACCGCCATCTTCTCGGCGTCTCTAGCGCGTCGAGTTAGGGAGCCGACCTCTGGTGTTGCTGTCACAGTGATGTAAACGCTCTGACCACGCCGTGCTGTCTGTCATTCACAGCTCGTTTTCTCTAGTTACCCGTTTCCTGTTCTGTTCGTTTCTTTTTCCTTTTTTTCCTCCTTTCTTTGATTGGTTGGTTAGTTTTCAATGAGCTCATCATGGATTCCAAGTCTCTTCTTATAGCCAAACACATTGATTTTGGATTTTTTAAAAGTAGTTTCCCTTTCTGGAGAAGTCTCTTTCTGGAAGCGTCTTGCCTGTTCTGTTTGGTTCAGGATTGGTTATCTTTGGGCTTCTGCCTTTATCCTGGGATCTTTACCTCATACTTTACTGGGGATTCCTTTGATCTTCTCATTGTTCGTATCCCTGATATGATATGTCTCTCTCTCTCTCTCTCTCTCTCTCTCTCTCTCTCTCTCTCTCTCTCTCTCTCTCTCTCTCTCTCTCTCTCGTTTACTCTCCTGTTTTTAGCATTTTCCTGAGATGTTTTTGGAGAACTTTCACATCTGAAAAGGAAAATGCCAGTTTTACACGGACATTGAAACTTCGTCTGGGTGTAGAGTGCTGGTTGGTAATCTTACCCACTGTCCCCTAGATTCTGAAAGCATAAACCACTCTTCTAACGAAGAGTGCGCTGAAGGAGAAGTCTGCAGACACACCTATTCCTCATTTGTCCTGTGTGATCTTTTTCTCCCTTTCTGAAACTGGCAATATTTTCTGATATTCTTCTAGTTTTTAAATTTCACGTGCTTCTGTTTTGCTGTTGTCTCTGTTAATCCATTTTGCTAAGTTCTTTTGATCTGAAAACGTGTGTCCTGCCCTCGTGGAACTTTTTCTTGAATAATTCCTTAGATAATTTCCTATTTCTCACCTATTTTCTCTTTCTATAACTTACATTTTTCGTAAGTTGGATCTCTTTGACAGGTTTCCCCCTCTTGTGTTTCCACCCTTCGTTTCTTTATTATCTTTTTGAGAGATTTCTCTGCCTTTATCTTTTCGTCTAGTTTCATTTGTGTCATCTTTAATTCAAAATAAATTTTATTATAATTGTTATAACGTTGTGTCTTGGCTGTAATTGCTTCTTTGAGATCCCTGACAATATTAATGATGGGTTTTTAATTTTTTTCTTCTCCTTGTAGTCTTCAAGCTTTTTTGTTTCCTTCTAGGTATGTTTGTCTCTCATTTCCATGTTAGATACCTTCTTGAACTTTTGGTGATATGGTTAAAAATACAGACTTAGATGATGTCTGATGCACACGTGTAGCAGCGAGACTTCTGTAAGCTGTGAGGGGTCAAAGCAGTAAGTGGGTTAGGTCTTGTGAACGGCGGGCTCCTCTGTAGAGCGAGCTAGCTGCTCTTCGATGGGGGAACCACACGTTTTAGTATTGTCAAGTCTTTTATTTCTGGACAGTTCATCTGCCCTGAAGAAGGATTTTTCATGTCTCGTCTGGAATACTTCTGGCTGCCAGTGTCCTGGGCGGCCGTGCAGGAGGATGAGAAGGCCTCACTGGCCGTCTGGATAAGAGTCTGCCTCCTTCCGCTTCTCAGCTCAGACTCCCTTCCATCAACTGTATCTTCTCTCTCCGCTCCAGACACTTCTGTTCTACTTTCTCCATGAATTGCATTTCAGTCTTCTCCCCAGGATTAGGGAAGGCTCTGCACCGGAGGGTGAGGATTTCTTCTTAAACAGACTTGGGGTCACTACCTCTTATCTAGAGTCAGATTTTCCGACCACAGTGAGGATTCCCTCGAATTCTGCGCCTCCGTGGAGCACACTGGTGTCATTTCAGCTTTTCTCACTGCCGGTTCAGGTGTAGGGTCGCCTTTCAGAACTCGGAATCAGTTAGCACTCCTACCGTCTTGTCCGCGCCCCTGTACATTTATGCTTAGAGTGAAAATCTCAGGTGTCAAGGGGGCTGACAGGTATCTAACGCCCCACACTGAGCTGGAATTCGTTTACCCATTTTTCTCTATTAGTCTGCTCTCTTTCAAGAATAATCGTAACTCTTCTCTACCATAGAGTACCAGGGTTTCCCCCTTCCTTTCCATTGGTCATTGCATTGTACCCATTTTATAACTGAAACAGGCTTCTGTTCTATACACCTATCTCTATTTTTCCTGGTAGTTTCTTCTTATTTAGGAAGATCTGTGCTATTTAATGTTTTTTTGTTTTTCTTTTTTTCTCATCACTCATGACTTCATCTCTTAAATTTGAATCTTTCACCCTTTAGTTATTGTGAAAAATAGCCACATGCCATTTCCACATTTACCACATACTACTTTTATCATTTGGTTTCATGTTTCAGCTTTTATTATTCTATTAACCTCCCTGTTCTTACACTAGTATTGGTTTGTTTGAGTACATTGTACTATTATATGTGTTATGCTTTGGTAGCAAAAGTCTTCATTCTTATTTTTCAAGATTTTCTTGAATGTCCCACTTGTTTACCAGAGGAATGCTAGTGATATTGTGAAGTCAAAGCATTATGTTCTGTGGAAGTTTACAAAATTATCAATTAAATGAAAGATAACTGGTGTTTTTGATAGGTCACTTTGCACAATACTTTACAGTTTAATGCATATATACTTACAATTTGTCACTAAGTTCATTTCAAAGAATTAAATGTGATCTCTATTGTGTGTTTATTCCCTTAATATTTTCTAACTGGCTATTACTGGTATGGAGGGAAAAGATGATATGTTTGTTATTATTGGTAGTCTCATTGAATTCTCTATGTATTCTACAAGTTTTAGTTCAGTGTTTTGGAATTTCTACATAAAGAGTCATTCACAGCTACATAATGCAAAGTTTGCTTCTTTTTCTCTTTTCTTGTCTTATAGTATTGGTTAGAGCTTCCAAAACATTAAATTGTTGGTACCAGAAATCTTGTCTTATTTCTGGTTCACTGTTAAATATGAGAAATAATTTGGGGGAGGGCTATATATTTTATATCATGCTAATTAAGTATTTATTTCAAGTTCCTAAATAACTTTAAAATCAGGACTGGATTTCAAATGTTATCAAATGCTTTTTTGGTATCTCTACCATGTTGCTTTTCATTCGTTTTTCTCTGTTGACCTGTTGATAGACTGGATTATAATGGCTCTAAAACCGAAACATTTTCGGGTCAAATACTACCTGGTATGGTGTGTTGCTCTCTTAATATATCACACTTTTTAGCTTTGCCAGTGTTTCATTTAGGATTCGTCGAACTTAATTTTTGTTGGTTCGCCTATCAAAGTTATGTTGACTTAGTAAATTAGCCCACATAGCTCTCCTCGATAAGTATTTGATTTTTTTCTGATTTCTTCTGTATTTATTGAATTCTTTAGATTTTCTGCATCTTTAGAATTTTTTCTTCTTGTTCAAATACAGCTCAGCATTTAAATGTGAAGGCACTAGAATCCGCCTACAAATTCTTGCTTTGTCATTTCCCTTGTGATTTTGGATGAACTATGTTCTCTCCCTCATTCTTAATCTTTTCATCTGTTAATGGTTAAAATGAGAGCCTGAGAGGATTAGAGAGCTACAGTTCCTGGCCCTGTGTCTGCCACATGTGAGCACACAATAATTTTTTTTTAAGGCTACTACTATTGGTCATGGAAAATTTATTTTCCTGAGATTTAAAAAATTTTTAGCATAGAGTTATAAATCACCTTTTGTAATAATTTTTGTCTATTTCTATCATATCCCATTTTTAATTTTATGTCTGTGTAGTATCTTTTTTTATTAGATGCACTGGAAGAGTGTCTCTTTTACAGGCTTTCAGAGAATCAGTTCTTGGAATAATGTATCAGTTCAAATGTTTGTGTGTCTGTATGTGTTTGAATTGAACAATATCTGCTTTTATCCTTATTATTCTGTCCTGTTTTCCTTAAGCTTGTTTTATGGATCTGTCATATAGCCCTTATGTTGTTATTTTTTAATAATGAAAAAATCTCAGGGTATGAATTTGTCTCTGGTTGCCATTTTGACTGCATGTCTGATATTTTAATATGTAGTCTTGTTAACATTTAAATAATATTTGTAACTATGTTTTTCCTTTTCTGAAAAGATGATCCTAATTAAATATGCAAAAACAGCTTATTTTTAAATTACTTTCCAATTTATTTGCTTTGTGTGTTCCTGTTTATACTTCTATTTTAAAAAATTGTGGTTCTGTTTCATCGTGGCTAGCGCATGTGGACATACAAATTCTACTTCGGCAATTGATTGATGTCTTCTTGGGTCTTATGTTATCAGTTTTGTAAATGTTTCCCGGGTCTTTAAAAGTGAGGCACCGTGTTCACGGAGAGCAGAGTTCTAGGTAAAGACTTCAGTTTCACTGGTTTTTCCAAGATCCTTTTGAATTTTCTTAGAAAAGAATTAACCAAGAAATAACCACAACTATATTCTTATTCTACTAGCTGACAACACTTCTTTTTCTTTCATGCATTAATTAGAGCTTTTTGGACAGTGCAACCTAATACTGATAAAGTAAACACCTTTTCTCTGTTGTCTCATTTCCTGTTAAATATGTTGGTTTCCCAACATATGAGGCACGTTCATCACTTTATTTTCGCTCATTTGTTGGAATGAAAGACTCTGAAAATTGTTCCCAGCTGTTCCTCGACCATAAGATACTGTTTTTATTCTCTGGTAAAAAATAGTTCATGGCGGTTCTGTCATTGTGGGTTGACCCTTCCGTTCCGTGAGGTGGCTTTCACCCTTCCGTTTAACGAGTTCGCTCTCGGGACCTGGGAATTGCAGAAGGCACTGCTTATTTTCACTTGTGCTCCTGACGTAGCCCACTGTCCATGGCGGCTTCTGGAGCCCGTGTACGAGGCAAAGTGCAGTTTGAACATTGAACCAGAAACTTGCAAGATCCCAAGAATTCTGCTCCTTGAGAGCTCAGCAACCTGCAATTTCTAGCATTCCAAGGATGTTCTTTCCTTTCATTCTTTTCAAACACATAGTTGACTGCCTTAATATTCCATTATTGAGGCTGCAGATTGGCTACAATTAGACTTGCCTAATGACTTCCATCTTTGTCTTTATTTTTCAACTGTTTAGGAGACCTATGCTGTTAGTCCCAGTATCAGCAATTTGATTTTTCCATTTTCCACTTCTTTTAAAAAGAAAAGTGCGAAATATAATTCAATACTGGTTTTCAAATGCAGCCAAGCCCATTAGTCCAACCAAACATTACCCAGAAGCCCAGTAGTCGGAGAGAACCAATCAGCGCTGCCCTGTTCGGGCTGGGCGGTGAACTTGGGTGCTGGCCCATCCTGCCAGTGGCCCGGGAGACCCCAAGAGCCCCTCGCGATACGGCTGGAAAGCCTCTGAAGTGAGGTATGTCAGCAGTTGCCCCCCAAATAGAGCAGACTGCTGTCTGTGCGAGGCTGGGGCCCCCTCACTGGGGCGCTGGTTGCTGCCCATCAGTGGCCGAGTAAGTCCCGTGGCGGCTGATGCTCGTGGGACCCACCAGCCGTGGGGAACTTGCAGGCGGCCCTCACTCTTGAGCCCGCCCCTTGGGCTTGAACGCTTTTCGTTGACTTATTTCAAGTGTTTCTCATGAAATAACATGTAGTTTGGACTGAAGGCAGTTGATCCGAAGTGAACATTCTGTTTTTAAGGGTGTAGAGCCCGCGACATGCTTTCTCTTGGACTTTAGAAAAATGGCAGGGGTCGCTCATTTTCATTTTGTTCATTCTTTCTTTCCTGCTGTCATGTATTATATAGTCTGTGTTTCCTCTGTGAAAAAAAAATGTTCTCGTGTCATCCAGAAAGTAGACAGTTTGTCGGTCTGCTCGTGCTCACATTTCAGTGTTTTCTCAACCACGCATACATGTTATTTCTCTGTCGTGAAGAAATGAAGTAGTATCCACGTGACGTCCGACGTGCAATGATTAAGCCTCGTGTGGAGCTGCTTCTTCCGTGTCTGCTGTGCAAGCCCTTGCCGAGGAGGTTGGAGTGGGTTTTACCGCCATCTCTGCTGCTTACTGTGCCCACTCTGGTGCCCAAGCCTTTGGGAGCAGAGAGCCGCCTTTTTTGCTTTCTGAGGCCTGGCCTCCCGGCTGTCGCTGACAGCCCTTGCTGTTTCTGGCCGGGAGACTGTTAGCTGAGCTCCCACTCCGTCTACTCCTCAGTCTGCATCTTCCCGCCTGGGACAGCGAGCTCCTGGAAGGGGCGGCCCCTCGTTGGGCGCCTGGCCCCACGCAGGGTGGGCGCATGCAGATGCGCCATCATGGCCGACTCTCCGCACACATGGGCGAGTCAGTGACGAGGATGAGCGGCCGAGAGTCCACAAGCACATGAAGGAGTGGGTTAGTGAGGAGACACGGGCGCGGATGAGCAGTACACTAGCTGCCGTTGAAAGAACGCGGAGGAGGCGGGCAGGTGAGAGAGTGGAGCCGTGACTGGGACCTGGGTCAGGGAGCAGGGCCCCAGCCACCTGAGGTCAGGAGACCATGTTCGGCCCTGGCGCTGTCCGTGTGCTGGGAGTCTGGGAGGGGAAGGTGGGCGTGCCCGCCTCTCTAGGGGCGTGGGGGGAGCATGCCACTTCACCCAGTAGCTCAGTAGGGATGCTTTGGGGGTCCATCCCTGCTGGTGGGGAGGCGCCGTCTTTCCTTACTGCTCTGTGGAATGTCTGGTGCTGGGCACGGGGGATACGAAGCCGAGACCGGTGACCCCTACCTGCTCCAAAGGAATCCCCGCCCCGAGGAAGGACGTGGAAGCCAGAGTCCAAGGGAACACCCTCGCCCCGCCGCTGGAGCCTTGCTTCCCTGCTTCCCTTCCCCTGGTGACTGGCGGGCCCGGGCACGCTGCCTCCTGAGCTAGGTCCGGCTTCCTGGGACTCTCAGTGGCATCGCCGCCACTGTGGCCCCTCCTGGAACCTGCCTGTGACACACCCTGCTGGAACCCCTGAATCTCTGGCTTTGAGGCCCCATACCCGGCCTCCAGCCGCCACGACATGGTGGTTTCTCCATATCTCACTTTGACTGGCCTTCTGATTACACCGCTCCCCTGAAAGCATCGTCGTCCTCAGCAGCGACCTCCACCCATCACGGAGTGGCCAGACTCCAGGGTTTCTCCCAGGACCTGGGCTCAGTGCACTCAGAACCAAGCCCCTGCCCCGCCAGCACTTGGCCTTCGTCCTGTGCCGCTGTTCAGGAGTGGTGGCCCCGTCGACTAGCTCCTATGCAGACTCCTGCAGGGATTCCTGACATGTTTGTTTTCTTGCCATTCGTCCCCCACACCTGGGGCAGCTACATCTCTTCTGCTCTTCTTAACTATTTTATTTTCAGCCACGCTCGCTCCTTATTGCCACAACCCCTCCCAGTCCAGGGGACCCCAGAGCATCCTGTACTCTTTCTCCCTGACCCACTCCTGCCTGCGGCCAAACTCTATTCACATCAGCAAGAGGTGTCACACACACATGCATACATCTGTACATGCATACATACACACATGCATATATACACACATACATGTGGTTAAAAAGCACATTATGTTATTTCTCACTAGTCATGGCTTTCTCTTAGCTTGTGGAGAAAATCTATAACCTTTGTAGTAAAGCTTTGAAAGATTCTGGCTCTACCCAGCTCCTCAGCCTCATTTCTTTAGTTCTAGCCCTCCATGCTCCACTCATATGTCTGTTTTTCTGATTATCAGGCTTCAGTCACACCATACTCCCTCTATGTTCCACCATCAGGTTCATGTTCCATCTATCAGGTCCATGCTCCACCATCAGGTCCGTGCTCCACCATCAGGTCCGTGCTCCACCATCAGGTCCGTGCTCCACCATCAGGTCCGTGCTCCACCATCAGGTCCATGATCCACTATCAGGTTTATGCTCTACCATCAGGTCCATTTTCCACCATCAGGTCCATTTTCCACCATCAGGTCCATGCTCCACCATCAGGTTCATGCTCCATCATCAGGTTCATGCTCAATCTATCTGGTCCTTGCTCCATCTGGCCCTCTGTTTCCACCATGCCTTGTCAACCCCATCCCCTCTTCTTGGTTTTTGTCTTCTCACCCTTCATCTTTAAATTTCGTCATCCCCGTGTTTCTTCTGAAAAGCTCTCCACTGGTGAGTCAGGTTTTGTTATATGCTTCTCATTCTTTCATGGCACTCTGGTCTCTTTTAATTTTGAAATAAATTCTCTGACATATTCCACCACGGGTCTTCCCACTAAGCTCGAAGCTATGGATAATGGAGACTTGTCTCACTCATAATTCTAGCTTGAGCATCTCATGGGTGTTTAAGAAAGTTCAACTTCCTTCCAGACAGACCACATGGAGATGTGATTGCGCTGGAGGCTCAGCTCGGGCAGGGTGCTGTGGAGGGTCAGCCTTGTAAAGGCCTGAGTTGGCTGAGCTGCATCAGGGCTCGGGGAGCACAGAAGAAGGTGATCCTGGAGGCTAAAGTCTTAAATGCAGGTCTAGGGAATTTGTTCTTAAACAACTGGATTGTGAGCAGGGGTGGAGGACAATTCTCTGCACTGGATTTCAAGACGTTGGAGATGGCCATGCCCTCCTATGTTCTACACAGGGACCTGTCCTTGCCCTTTCCTTGGAGACTAATTCATCTGGGCTTTGTACCCCATTCACAGGGGCAGTGATGCTGAGGGCTGGGCTGTGAGGGGGTGGAGAGATGCTAGTCCTCTTGGAGGAGGAAGAGATGTTGAGCAAGAGCTGGAAGAGCCCTCTCAACTAAGTGGTCTGCATCCATGGGGTGGGGTGGTATATGGCAGACTGTTGGGCGAGCTTGGGGAAGTTGTTACCCAGAGACTGAGGGACCTCCTTTCACATGTGACCTCTGTTCTTCGAGCTTTCCCTTCTGCCATGCTATCAGCAGACAGTTGACAGTCCAATAGCCAAAGCCCAGGCCATGTTGCTTGGTTAGCTTTCTCAACCCTTCCAAGTTGGCATGGCCTTCCTAGAGGAGACCCTCCTTCAGGGTAGAGGTGTCTTTCTCCCGTCAGCACCACTCCCCAACACTTGAGAGGTTCTTTACGTTCACCACAGGCCTGCTTCCCAAGGCCAGAGAGCTTTCCGGAAGCGACACCAACTTCAGGGACAGACCCTGGTTCTGGGTCAGCACCACTCCATGGTTCCTGAAGAGATGGTAGACTATGGAACGTAGGCTTATGCTTTTGACCTATGTAACATGGTCCACTAACTCTCAGTATCCAATCCGTCCTCGGAGGCACCCCGGAGGTGCTGTCAACGTGAGGGAAGAGAACATGGGTGGCCCGCCCCACTCCAGGGTAACCCTCTTGCCTGTCTGATGTCTGGACCATGCAACAAAGTCTATTCCATGCACCCTCGGGGGGTCTCTGGAGGTGATGCGAGTTGGGGCAAAGACAGCAGTTCCAGCCTCAGCCACGATCCTGGAAGACACATTGGCCGTGTGGCACATTCACAAGGAGAGATTGGTGGGCCGTGGTGGGCCACATAGCCGAGCCAGCTTGGAGGGCTTCACGGACCTGATGCTTCCTTCAGGGGGCCCGCCAGCCCACCTCCATCATGCACTTGTGTTACCGAAGAGACACTTCCCCATGTTTGCCTGAATATCCATGTCTGACCTCTATTAAATCCTGCCTCAGAGGCCTCTCTGCAGGCGGTGCCAAGACGGGGATGAATCATGGTTCTGACCTTAGGGAGCCGATTGACCAAGCCGGCACCTGCTTGCTTTGTGAAGATGGCACGGTGGTTACTGATTGGAAGCCAAGCTGGCCTAAGAGGACCTCCCGGAAGTGCCCCTGACTTTGAGTCTCAGACGCCATCAGTCTTTCCTCGGGCAGAATTAGTTGGTCCCACGCTAGTGCTCACAGCCTGGGCTTCACATGCCCCGGGACTCCTGTTTGGTCGCCTCGGGATAGCGAGACCGGTGTTCTGGGTGGTCGCACACAGGCCGTCTTCTATGTCTCATTCCGCTCGCCACCCCGGCCCCGAGCACTCTCACCTGCCAGGCCCACCTTCCCACCAGGCCCACCCACCCCACCCTCACACCCACACCTGCCCGGCGCCCGTAAGCACTCCGTCAGTGTCCCTGGAATGATCGAATCCATCGTACCGTCCACTGCCGCTGAGTGGACCTTGGCACTCAGCGTCTGGCGGGAGTGGCAGCCTCGAGCACCAGCGCCAGCGTCCACTCCCAGAGTGGAGACAAGACTCCTCGCCTGCGTGTGCGTGTGGCATGATGCATGTGTCGCTCTGCAGCCGCCCTCTGATCCCGCCAGCTCCGGAAGGCTCTGTGGACGTGCCCGCCACCTGTCCTCGGCGTCCCTTATGGTACTTGGAGAGATAGTAGACCGTATAGCGTACGCTTTATCTGTGACGTATGTAACACGGTCCACTAACCCTCAGTATCAAATCCATCCTCGAGGCTGCTGGGAAACGCCGCGATCGCCTTCGGGAGGCCCCACTGGCCCCGCGCCGGGCCTCGCGTGACGCTCGAAGAGACGGTTTTCTGTAGGGCGTGCATGATGCGACGTGACATACTCTTGCTCCTCCTGTGTCAAGTTCTGCCTCGGAAACCTCGCTGTCTTTGGGGAGGAGGTCTTGTTTCTTTGTGGGATCAGCGCTGCCCTCTGGCGCTGGCCCGGGTGACTCCGCAGCTCTCGTTTCCATGCACCGCGACCGACTTCTCGGCGTCAAGTGCAGCCCTGAAGAGGTCCCCAGGCGGGAGCCCGCTTCTGGTCCTGCTGCTACTGTGCGGTACTTGAAGAAATGGTTTACCGTCCCACATACATTTTGAGTATGTATGTGGGACGGTAAAACCGCTTCTTGGTATCCAGCCCAGCCATCCAAAGCCTCCCGGACGGAGCCCGAAGCTGTGAAGAGACCTCTCCGCGTCCTCCCGCCTCCGCCGTGGTAGACGGTTAGGCATGTGCTTATTGTGTTAGTGCGGCAGCCGTCTCCTCGGTGTCACATGCAGCGTTAACCCTCAGAAGAGGTTCTGAGTGCCCCCCGGGCGCAGCACCCCCATAGTTCTCAAAGATGCGGTGGTCGCAGCCACCCACGCCCACGAAGCACGGGCTCGCCACGTGCGACTCGTCCTGCTGGGAGCTCACGTCGGAGGACGTCAGGACCGCGAGCCCGTTGGCGGCAGTTGTGGGTGCCGTGCCAGGTACTTGAAGACACCCTGACTCGTGTTTGTCTTTGCGATACGTGTCCAGTCTATCTTTTTTCCATATCGAGTCTAGTCATCTGGGGGAGATGCACCGGTCCGGCCTGCACGCGGGTCCGCCCCGAAGACTGCACGCCCCACACATGCCCGCTCCGTGGCCCCCTCAGCACCCGGCCTCCGGGAGCAGCCGAAGCCGCCGCCGGCATCGGAGTGGAGCCCCAGCACTGCTTCTGGCACCAGCCCCGGGCTCACGGTACCTGCACAGGGTTCCGCGCTGCATGTGTGTCGTTATCCGCCGGCGGAACACGGTCGGCTGCTTTTCAGTATCCGACTGGGCCTCGAGGGGCCCCAGGGCAGCCGTGTGGATCTCAGAAGCCGCAGCCCCAGTTCTGGCCCCGCAGGACTGCTTGGGGATATTTAGTAGAAGCTGACCGTGCTTCCCGTGTTTTACTTACCACGCATGTTACTCGGTCCACCTCGTAACACAGCTGCACCTGGCGGCTGCCCCCGGGCTCTGCTAAGGCAGGCGCGGTGCTCGCCCGGCGTCCCAGCGCCTCCGGGCCCCCAGCCTGGGCTTCTCTGCGCTGCGTCACTGCGTCTCGAGCAGGCACTGCACGGTGATCTCCTCTCAATACTGCATCTAGCCTGGAGGGCTTCCCGAAGGTGGTGTCCGAGAGGGACGAGACGCCGCTCTGACGTCAGCCCTTCCCACGGTACCTGAAAAGATGGTTGACCATAGGACATGCGTGGCTCTGTGTCGTATGTAATATGGTCCACGTCTTCTCAATATCAAATTCAGTCGCGAGGGCTTCCCCGAGCCAAAGCCGACTTCGTGGGAGACACGCTGCTCAGGCTCCAGCGCCAGTCCACGGTCCTCGGAGGGACGGCGGACTCCGCACAGCACCTGCGCGGCGCTCCCGACGCGCATCTCCTGGTCCGCTCATTCTCAGCCTCGGGCAGCCCGGGGGTGCTTCCTGGAGGCCATGCCAACTTGAGAGCAGGGCCTGTGCGGTAGGCTCCCTGCATACAGCGCTAGGTGACGGGCAGCAGCTCTTGGGCTCTGCTGACCACAGCGGCCCCCGGGTCCTCCTGCCAGTGCTCAGTCCCCATCCCAGCCTTCCAGGAGCATCCTGGAGGCGGGCGAGGCATCGGCCGTGGGTTTGTGGCCAGTGCCACTCTGACTGCTGGCCGCTCACCCAGGACGCACATTGCAGGGGCTTCCTGAAGGTGAGACCCAGTGCAGGGTAGAGAGGCGGGGTCAGCACCACTTCATGGTATTTGCAGATGCGGTTGACCATGGTGTGTACGCTTTATTTATGACGTAGGACACATGGTCTACTTCTTCTCAATATCACATCTCGCCTGGGAAGACTTCCGGGAGGCGATCTCAGCTTGGAGGACGAGCCGCCGCCCCAGGGTCAGCGCCGCTGCTGCTTGGTACTTGGAGAGAGGTGGTCCGTGGCGCGTTCGCTTTATTGATGGCGCACATTACACGGTCGATCTCTTTTCGGTATCTGATCCCGCCTTGCAAGCGTTCGCGGAGCTAACATCGCCGGCGGCGGGCGCTGGGGGCAGCCGCGCGGGGCCTGGGGTATGTTTGTCCTGGGTGCGCTCTTCCCGGGGCGGCCTTCCCATAGCGCTGCCCCCTCGGCTTGGTGGCTCCGGCGGGGTCACTGGCTGGACACCGCCAATGCTCTCAGCACACACCTGGGTACATGAGATGGTTGACCAGAGAGCACACGCTTTATTTGTGCCGTTTGTGACCTGGTCCACTAACCCTCAGTATCTAATCCCTCCTTGGAGAACCTCCCGGAAGAAGAAGTGCCAGCTTTTGCGACCCCGGCCCTGGCCCACCCGGCTCTGCTGACCTGGAAGACACGGCTCTGTGAGACGCCTGCTCCACCTGCGCCAGAGGCGGCGACTGGGACTGATTCTCATGGGATCCTTCCCTCCAGATTCCAGGCAGGGGGCATGCTGTCAGAGCCATCCCAAAGTACTCGAGTGATCAGCCGACCAGAGCATGGACACGTGATTTGGGGCACAGGTCCCTGGCCGGCCACCCCGCCTCCACTTGGGAAGACCGCTGGGGGAGGCAGCCTCGGCTTGGGGCCGCTGCGCCCCTCTCTGGCGACTGGGACTCGTTTGCCCTGGGGGCCAACCAGCCCTGGGACAGCTCTGTGACCAACGTCTCTAGAGCAGCTCCACCCTCTGGCCACCATGCCGAACTCTGAAGTCCAGGATGCCGTAGGGTCCGCCCCACTGGGTACTTGCAGAGGGTGGCGGGCAGCACGCATGCCGCGCCGGCTACAGCAGCAGCGAGGCCGAGGCTCCGCGTCCGGCGCCACGCAAGCAGGACCGCCAGCGCTGCCTGTCGAGTCTGTGGCTCTCATGTCCGTGCTCTTCGGTGGTACCTGAAGAGAGGTTTTCTGGGTTTCTGTTTCTTTAATGAGGATGAAACACACCTGGTTAACCTCTTTTCCAGTATCAAATCCCATCTCGGAGGCCTTCTGGTCCAGATCTCGGCTTCAGGGAGGGGCGTTGCTCTCAGCTCCCATCCACTGGACGGACATCAGTGCTGAAGCACCAAGTCTGTGCCTGACTTATGTGACGAATGTCACCTGTGCTACTAACCTTGGTTTCCAATCCACCTGAACAGGATCTGCAGGGGCTGCATGTCCAGTGGGGAAGTCAGTAGTGTTCGTGGCACTTGGTCAGTGAAGAGAGGTTTTCTAGATTTCTCTTCCTTTAATGAGGGTGAAACACACCTGGCTGACCTCATTTCCAGTCTCCATTCCCACCTGGAGGCCTTTTATTCCCATCTCAGCCTCAAGGACAGTGGTGGACATGTAGGTTGTCCCAGGTGCCTGGCTTTGATCGCCTGCCCCCCTGACCATCACTATGTCATCCATGCTTAGGGGGACTTCCCGACGCTGCTCACCTGGGAGAGACGTGGTCCCGCAACAGTGGTGCGCCCGGAGCCTGCAGGTGAGTTCCCTGGGCTTACGTGTATTTTACCCAGTCACAACACACAGTCGAGTTCAGTGTCCAGGCCACCTTGCAGGAAGGTGGCCTTTACCCGCTGCAGTGCTGGGCGAGGAGCTAGCCCAGCTGTGGTGGGTAGGCTCCTGCCAGGTAGACAGATTGTCGTGGGCGGATAGGAAAGCCTCCAGTCCATTCTGATGTCTTTGGGAAGAGCAGTTGCTTCTGACATCGAGACTTGGAGGTTCCCTGGGATTGCCCTGGGGTGGGGCCTGTTTATTTCTAATGAGAATTCTGGTGTTGCTGTATTTAAAATCTGGAGGAATTCTTGATGCAAGGACTTGACCCAGGACATGTGAGCAGATAGCTGGCTGCAGGGCTTGTGCTTTGCAAGGGACACTTCCTTTTTTTTTTAAAGGAGAGGGGCAGCAGGCACGAGGGCGAGCAGCCAGGCAGGCAGGCAGAGAGGAGGAGGGACGTTAGCTGTTTGCACTGGTTGTTCCCACATGCACACGACCCAGGATGCAAACCAGGCCCTGGGTGTGAATGTGAACCACACACAGTGGGAGGCAGCGGGCATATCTGTAAGGCCACCAGGGTATACCTGTCCGGGACACCTGACCCTCTGACCAGAGAGCCGCTCCTTCCTCGGGAGCCATTGCAGGTGTTGGGGAGAGGTGCTCTGTGACTCCCAAGGAGGGTTTCCTTCATCGTATCTGTCTCTTTCATGGCAGTTCATTCTTCGACGGGACATGGCATGGGACCCTTCCCGGACAGGACCGTCTAGCCCAGCCCAGGCCGAGCGAGCCGACGCTGGGCTTCTCTCGCGCTGCTCGCCATGTCTGACACGACGCTCTGTCTGGAAGACTGCCTGGCAGCGGTGCCGGCTTTCCGAGGAGGCCATCTCGACGTCACACCGGGCAGAGGTGGGTATCCGTGGTGCGTCCGTGCTGCTGGCCACAGGCCGGCATCTGGGCTCTGGGCTGTGCCAATGGGGAGCGGGCATCAGGTCCTCAGGAGGAATCAGAGATGTGGCGGCAGCAAGGGCTGCACACTGATCCCCCAGACATCAGTCCTTGCACCTGGCAGGAGCCCTGAGGGAAGAGAGATGAGGAAGGAGGCAGGTGCTGAACCCGGTGTCGTCGGGGTGCTGAGTGCTGGCGGTGGGGAGGCGTGTCTGGGGGTGAGCAGGAGGCAAAGACAGACTGTGAGGGGGCAGCCAGGGCAGCCTCCCCGTCCCTGCCCTGAGCAGGACGTAGGAGAGGAGGAGGGACGTGCTCTGCAGTGTGTAGGAGGGGACCTGGGTGTTTTAAAGTTTGCCTCCTCCCTCTCCGGGTCCACCAGGTCTGCCCCAGCTCCTGCTGAGATCCGGAGGTGCCATAGTCCCCCTACGATGGGCTCAGAGGAGTTTCAGAGCAGAACAAAAGACTCCCCGGGGCAGCCACACACGCGGCAAACTGTCACGTCGCCAGTGGCACTTGTGTTTGTGCTTTCACTTTACTGATCGCAACGGGAGGCAGTGGGAGTGCTGGGAATGAGACCGAGGGCTGGCAGGGGCAGTGTGAGTGCCCCCCGAGGCCTGAGACCCTCACGTCTGCCCTGGGAGACAGGGTGCTGCGCGACCAGCTCCACCGGGGTCTGGGGTTCTGCCCGCTGCAGACCCATCACCCGCCCGCTGACCGCGGGGCCAGTTTGTTGTTGGAATGCTCCTACCTCCAGGGACCCCGCACCCGCTTCACCCCAAGTGCTTGGTGTGGCCGGGGGCCCTTCGGTACCAGGTCTTAGGTTGTTGGCTGACCTCCCAAAGCCACGCCGGGACAGTGACTCTGACACAGGACAAATCAGCGGACTCGGGAACAGTCCCAGAGGAGGTGACGCCCCAGGAGTGAAGATGCGGCTGCTCTCTGTGTGTTGTCCGACAGGGCTCATTTGCAATGCTCAAAGCAGCGGTTGTCGGTGTTTCCATGTTGTCTTCTCTTTATTGATGATGAAACGTACACAGGAAACCTCTTGTTCAGTATCAAACTCACCCTGGAGGCACTTCCTGTCTCTGATGCGCCTTCAGGGCAGGCATGTGGCCAGCTCCCCTGGGGGACCCCAAGGAATGCAGCCATGTGACTGTCACCAGTGGGTTAGGCAGTTCCTGGGAAGGGACCTGTGTCCGAAGGGCTGGCGTCTCTGCAGTGAGGAGGCTGTGCCTGCCATGTCGTCCCTTTGATGGCTTGTCATGGGAGGTGGCTCTTGGATGGGCCTTTATGGCCAACGCAGTTCAACTCAGAGATCACGTGCTGGACGCTTTCAGCGTCAGGCCTGCACACGATGCTTTTCCGGAGGTGGGCCTCCCTGCCGCAGGTGGCACCCATCACAAGGGTCCAGGCGTTGGGTCCTGTTCGCGTGCGTCTCCCTCTTCACTAACTCTCACTGTCCTTTCAGACCCGGACCACGCCTGGAGACCGGCCTGCCCTCCTGCTGGTGCTCACGGTCAAGAGACCCCTGCCCTCCTGCTGGTGCTCATGGCCGTGGCAGGGGCAGCAGAACGTGAGTGGACACCTTTTGCCCAGATCCCTGGCCCAAGCCACTGGCGCGGACAAGTCCGAAGACGGCGGGAGGTCACCTTGTGTGGGGTTGGGGAGGGCAGGGAGGGGTAGGGGACGGTGTCCATGGCCCGGCCAGGCACCTGGCGCTGAGCTCAGGGTCCCTTTGCTCTCACCCTCACAGTTCACTGCAGCTTGTCTCCTGGGGGCAAGGAGGGGCAGGGCCTGGGTGTCCCATGTCGACTGGGGCATTGCTGGCCATGAGCCATCGGTGTCTTATGACGGCGCCCTCCTGCGTGCGTCGGTCTGTGCACTGACCCATTGGCTCGCAGGTCTGCGGAGCAAGGCCAGCGCTGACGTGCGGTGCTTAATGAGAAGTTGCCCGTGTCTTTTTCGCTTTATTTGTGACGAAACATTCGCGGTGCACTTCTTTTTCAGTATCCCATTCTGCCACGAGGACGGCTGGGTGTGGGTGTCCACTGCAGGAGGCGTGCGGCTGAGAGTGCATGTGGTCCAGGCGTGTCTGCCGCCTCTTCTCTCCCTTCCTGGGGTGCCCCGATTTGGTTTCCGAGAACTCCCCTCTTCCTGCCACGCAGCCTGGGTTGAACGCACCCCAGCCTAGTTCCCACACCAGGCCCTCCGGAAGCAGGTGCCTGGATCTCCCCTTTCCCTGCTGCGCCGGCTCAAAGAGGGCTCCTCACCCCGCTGAGCCAGAGGCCGGGCGGTCCCGAGGCTTCTGGGGAAGGACGTAGCTCTGTCCATCTCAGGGGAGCTGCCAGAGGGCACTGACTTTGTTCCCTTTGAGCCAGTGATGTGACCATGGGAGCCTCGGAGCTCCCATAGCCATACAGAGACCGGAGACGTGGTCAGGGCCATGCAGGTCCCAGCCAGGCACACCAGCTTGGGCAGCTAGCGTGGAAGCAGCCACGGTGCCCTTGCTCGAGCCCCTGGATCAAACCCTGCCTGCAGCTTGTCTGCCTGCACTTTTCATTTATAGACGTCGATCTGTTACTTCGAGCCTCTGCTTCTCTTTCTTGCTTAAAGTGGCTTAGTCTGCATAACTGGTTGATGTGACAATCCTGTCCAGGTGACCGAAAAGCCTGCATTTTCCCGATGAGTGTCTCTTGATTATGTCTCTTCAGTGCCCGTCCCAAGGCAGGTTCCTGTGAGAGGGGCTTCCTGGGGGATGGACTGCTCCTCCGGCGGGCTGTCCGGCAGGCCGTCTTATGATTGACTTCACAGACGACACCTCCGGCGCCCACAGACTGTGTGCGGAGGGTCGTGTGCGTGGCTTGTCCACGAGACCTGAAGGACAAGCCCCCGCGCTCCTGGGCGGCCGGCGAGTGGCGCTGACTTCGGGAAGATGTGCCTGCCTGTCCCTGCTGCTCATCGGCTCTGCGACGGGCGTCGTGTTTGCCACACGTCTCGCTGAATTGCGGGTTGTTAGAGCCGCATGGTTCCTGGAGGGCCCATGGGCCTGGGGAGCATGGAAGACCCACAGACCGAGGGTCCTCAGAGCGGATGCGCACGGTGGCTCGTGTCCCCTAATTCGCTGGCCCTGGCATCTGTCCCTGCCGAGGAGACCTTGCTGGAGCACCACTCCTGACGAAGGTTGCTGCAGCGTCCTGCGTCCTGTCTGAAAGCAGGCTCTCGGGAGCAGTCGCTAGCATTCAGGAACGGTCACCCTGATTCCTGGGTTCTGCCCAAGAAGCCTTTCCCCGGGACTCCTGAAGCACCAGCGTCTGCACTGCTCTGCCTTCTCCCCCGTGACACTGTCCACCCACCCCTGCCCCGTGCCGGCCTTGCTGCGGGCTGGACAGCGGCCGGCCACCCGGGGGCAGCGGCCCAGGGCTGGCCCGGCCGGCACACATTGGCCCCGGCCCCGTGCCCTAACGGCAGACCCTGTCGCACCCAGGTGGACGGACAGGCTGAGCGGATGCGGACATACGCCCCCAAGGCTGATTCGCGGTGCCTGAGAAGAAGTTGCCCGTGTTATTTTCGCGTGATACGTGACGAAACAAACATGGTGCACTTCTTTTTCGGTACCAAAGCTCACCTGGATATGCCCGTCGCAGCAGACGTCGGGGAAGGGCGTGGCGTCGCCACTGTTCAGGCAGGTACATGGGGGTACTGGGGGCTAGGCCCGGGGCCACCCTGTGGCGGTGGATGCCCAGCCCTCTGCCCCACCGGCTCCCGTCCAGCCAGAGGCCAGGTCCGCCTTACGGGGGCGTGGCCTGAGCACACCTGGCCAGGAAGCTGTTCCCGCCCTCCTGCTGAAGGCCCCTGGGTTGAAGGCATTCACAGGAGAGCAGTGTCCCAGCCGTTCCACATGAGAGTAGGACACTAGACCTCCGTGGTCGCGGGTCCTGGGTGCACACTAAGCTCACATGCGTCACCCAGGGGATGGTACCCGGGGTGGGATTGACTGGAGACGCCAGTGGTGGGTGGCGGTGGACCCCCGAGGCTCTGGGACTGGGCAGGGTCCATGTCACTGCTCAGACCCACCCAGACAGGGCTGTGGAATGGATGTGCCTGCAGACTGGGCCAGGAAACCCCGCCGTGAGGGCTCCTGCCCCGCACTGTCGTCTCTTGGTCGCTTTCCCGGAGGACCCGGGCTCCCCGACAGAGCCATGCTCTGAGGCTCCAAGAGGGGTTTCCCGGGTGAATTCTCGGCCAGCCTCTTCGATATCATGCCCAACGGAGAGGAAAGGCTGTCTGCAGCCAGGCCCGCGGCTCTGGGTAGGTGGCAGGGTGCTGTCCAAGGGGGTGTCGGGCTGCGCACCGCTCCCTCACCCTCCACCTCCGTCTTGCCTAGGAGTCGTCTGGAGCTCGGCTGGTGCAGCGGGAGCCGGTGGGCATCAGTGCTGCGTGTCGGTACCCGACAAGAGGTTATCTGTGTTTCTTCCCTTTCCTACGACGAAAACTCTGGTGCACGTCTGTTTGAGCATCATACCCCATCCCCGCAGCCCAGCCCCACACCTTCTCAGCGGAGAGGCCAATGGTGGCCTGTGGGCCAGCAGAAGTCGGCTCCCGCTCCCCGTCCTCTGCGTCTTTCTCCTCTCTGAGAACCTCCAGGAGGCCGAACACCCTGGGAGAAGCAGCTGCTGCTGTCTGGATCGGACCAGCGGCCCACGGGGCAGCATGCACAGCTGACTCCTTCCCAAATTCAGGTGTCCCCTCGTCATGCCTCACATGGCATCAGGGAAGACACAGCCAGCAGTGCCCCCGGGGCCAAAACTGAAGACAGGGCAGGCTGTGCCTTCCGTGTGACCCTGGACCCTCCGTAGCCCCTGCACCCGCTGGAGGGGATCCAGTTCTGAGTCACCTGTGGAATATGAAGGCTGAGTGTCCAGTGGTGGCTTGGTATCACACCCAGGGAAGAGAAGAGGTACAGAGGTATAGTCTCTTGGAGAACTGAGCCCGATCTGGGGGTAGTGGGGGCCGCTCGGATCCTGCTGCTGACATCGGGGCGCTTGGTGCCTGTAGCACCTGGGAGGGTGGAGGGAGGTGGAGGGCGGCGTGTGGCCCCTCCCATGCCCACACCTGCGCATCCTGTGCAGGAGGACACGGGCTGCGGAGAAGCGGGTGCAGGCGCCGGTCTGGGATGCGGCAGAGGAGGTCTTCTGTGCTTTGTGTGCACAGATAGTGCTCTTTGACCTCCTTTCATTGTCACGTGCCTTCTCGGAGGACTCTGCACTGGCTGAGATTCCGGGCAGTGTGCCCCGCCCCAAGGGTGTGGGAGCAGTGACAACCGATGGCCAGATGGCCAGGGTTCTTTTATTTTTTCTGCATTTTGAGAATTGAGAGCCAATGGAATGAAGTGCAGTCTTGGCTTGTTCCTAAGGTCACACCGTAAATGTAGAAAGGTAGGTTCCACACACCCGTTTCTCTCTAAGCCCTGACAAAGGAGTAAGAGTGGAGTGTTAACATGGTTTCCAGGTTGTTGGGAAGAGCCCCCAATACTCCCCTTGTGACCCCTGGGCTTCCAAAGGTTCTTACACTTTAAAGTATGGAGAAGAGACACTGAACCAGTCATGATAAACAGGAGATGAATCGGAGGGTCTTTGTGAATCTGCAACGGATGGACCAGTGTCTTGTTGTCTTACTCGTTTTAATAGAACTTTATTTGAATAACTTTTTTAAGAAAGATCAAATACCAATTTGCTTGGAAAAGTGATCATGTCCAGATGCCTGATAGAAAGAGACCATGAGTCTTTTGCTTTTTTAAGGGAAGGCGCAGGCAGGCATGAAGGGGAGCAGAGGCAGGCGGGCAGGAGGAGAGAGGGGGAAGACGCACTTTATTTATTTTATTTAGTTGTCCATCTTGGTTGCTCCAGCCAGGCCCTGGTCTGGAACCGGAGACCTTGGGATGTGTGTGAACTGTATCCACTGGCCTTACATGTCAACACAGTAAGGCTTTAAACCCTCTTCCGATGACCCGATCTGTGGGGAGAACCCAGCTCCCCAGGACCTGGTGTCTGTCTCGTCTGTCGTCTCCTACAAGTCAGAGACCTGCATTGACTCGTCCCTTTCCTTCAGCCTGGAGGGCCCTCCCCAGGATCTGCACACAGTGGTGTCTTGGGGAAAAGCTGTCTGACAGGACCTCCAGGAGGGCCAAGGAGCAGCAGGGGCGGGAGGTGCAGGCTTCGGCAAGTCTGTGCGGCGTCTCGGTGGACTGCAGGGTCAGGTTCCCTCAGGCGACTCCCAGGAGCAGACCCTGGGCCCCGCTCCTGACTTTGGGACCCTCAGCGGTGTCTTACCTGTCAGCACGCTTGGACATGACGCCGCCTTCAGAGAGCCGGCGGATGAGTGGACACTGTCCCGCCCGACTCCTGGAGGAGGCTCCTTGGCTGGTGACCACGTTTATCCCGGACTCTGCTCAGCGGCTGCCTGCGTTATAGTTAAAAGAGGAACGAACCCGGAGTCGGTCCTCAGGAGCAGGCCCCCCTTCGTGGCTGTGCTCGCTGGACACGCGCTTGATGTCGGCCACAGAGGAGGGTTCTCGGAGACTCCGGTCTGGGGCCTCGGGCCCCCGCTCCCACCATATTTCTCTTCTTGACAGGTCTTCCCAGAGGAACCGCCCCCTGGGGGTGAGTGACCAGCATGTGACCAGCCTTCGATTCTTGAAAAAAAGACGTTCGTGCTACAGGCGCCTGGGCATGGGGCAGCGCGCTGTGCGGCGGAGAATAGAGTCCGGGCCTCCCTGGGGCGGCGCCCGGCTCGCCCCGAAGCGCACAGTAGTTTAAGTCCAAGACATTGAATCACCCGCTCCAGAAACCAGCATGGTGTCCTGTGTGGGACCGGGAAGGGCGCCGAGCAGGGCGCATGCACTTTGTTTCGGAAGCTTGCCACCTGGCCCCTTTGTCGTCAGCCTCTCATCTGTTTTAGGAGGGCTTCCCAGAGGTGCCAGCAGCCTGCAGCGGGGGCACCGAGTCCGTGGCTCTCGGTGCTTTATTATTACGTCGGGAGGCGAGCTTTCCCAGGGCCTGTCAGACGGATTTGGTAAGTCCCTGCCCCCAGTCCACCTGGGAAGTGATTTTCCTGGAGGCTGTGCAATTTTGTGCTCTTGGGGGGTGAGGGGGGCAGCTGTTGAAGAGCATGCTTTGCCGCCACTCCTGCTGTGTCTGAGATACTGTGGTCTGTTTGTCTAATGGACGCTCCCCGCCCCCAGCAGCCTGTCTCGCTGTCTTTTCGAGCCCTGCCCATTGCAGTCTTCTGGATACCACTCTCACTGAGGACGTTTCTCAAGGTATGAGCATGCTCCGCTCTCCAGGGCACACTGCTTTGCCTGTGACGTCAGTGCTGTCCTTGCTTTAGTTTAAGAGAATTTTTGAAGTCCCCGTGTAGGGCATAGTACTGGCCATGACGTTCCCACTGGGGAGAGATGTCAGTTTTACCCTCAGGTGGGTGAGTGAGCCCAAGTCAGGTGCCTCTGAGTCAGGTCCACCCTCTGGGCGTGGAGAGACCGGGTCTGTGTGACGGCACCTTTGTGGAACGTCTCACCGCGTTGCTGCCTGGCGTGGCTTTAATTCCTCATGAAGCGGGTCCAGGTTCGAGCTTTCCAGGGCTGCTCCAGCGTTACTCTCCCAAAGGTGGATGTTCCTCTATGTTTACAGGATTTGGAGCTAATCATAGAGGAAAACCCACGTTTTCAGTGGCTAAAGCAGCTTCCACATTTCCAAGCACGCTCTCCCCCAGAGAAGAGAGAGGAAGGCTGGCTCCCTTCTCAGGGGTGCCTGGAAGGCAGAGCCCCCAATCTCCCATTGAGTGGCGGGACAGCGTCCCCACGGAAGTGCGTCCCCACTGCCCGGGGCGTGCCCAGGGTCCCGCCACGCTCCGTTTTGAATAGACTGCTTAGCTTCAGGCCTTCCGGGACTAAACCCTTCTTTGGTATTTAAAAGGTGGATATTCCTTCTATGTTTATGTTATTGATGGTTAAACATAGAGGAAATTCCACGTTTTCAGTATCAAATGCTGCTTGGAAACCTGTCTGGACTGACTCGACCGTCAGGGGCGCGTGTTGGGCCCCCCCGGGTAAGTGGGGTGACGGCGGCCACATGGGGCCCCCTTCCCCACACGGGTGTGGCCCACCCCGCCATGCCCAGGGGCCCTCTTGCCAAGCCACCAAGTCGGGGAAGGGGTCGGGGCCTGTGGTCCGTTTCTCCAAAGCAGGCAATGGTGCAATGTCCCTTACCTTTCTGACAGATGGTGCGTTGGCAGGCGTGAACCTCTTTGGTATTTAAAAGGTAGATTTTCCGTCTATGATTACGTGTTTGGTGGTTAATCATAGAGGAAAATCCACATTTTCAGTATCAAATGCTGCTGGGAACTTCCTGCACTGGCTCTGCGGTCAGGGTAAGTGGGAAGATGGTGGCCGCGGGACATGTGCGTCTTTGCTGCCATGTGTCTGCCGACCATCACCTTGGGAGAGCCCCTCGCCGAGGACCGACCGGCCCCGTCACAGCCGCACCGCCAGCTGCCCACAGCTGGCTCTGCTGTGCCGCGTCCGTGCTCGGTCAGCTGTGCCCAGAGGTGTCTGTTCCAGATGCCAGTCCTCTTTTGGTATTTAAAAGGTGGATATTCCTTCTATGTTTACGTGATTCATAGATAATCATAGAGGAAAATCCATGTTTTCAGTATCAAATGCTGCTCTGGCGTGCTTCCGGAAGTTTCTGGAAGAGCCCATAGGGCCCCCTCGGCCCGGGCCGGCATCAGCGGGCGACCGTGGGTCCAGCTTCCTGCGGGACAGGCCCGAGGTGCACCTGGCCGGCGGCCGCGTCCACCAGAGTGCGCAGTGTGAAGATGGTGCCGTCGGCTGAGCTCTGCCCTGTCCCCTTTTTCTCTCTGAGGACTTGAGTACAGGTTTCCGGCCTCCTGGACGAATCCTCTTTGGTATTTAAAAGGTAGATTCTCCTTCTATGAGTACATTATTTATGATTAATCATAGAGGAAAATCCACGTTTTCAGTATCAAATGCTGCTGGGAACCTCCGAGGATTGGAGTCGCCGTCCGAGAAGAGATGGCCTGTCCCGCTCCCGGGTACGGGGCCGGCCGCGAGCCGCGCTCAGCCGAGCTGCGTGATGTGGTGACGGGTTTTGTGCTCACACTGCTGCCTTGACAACCAGTGAATTTTGTTCTCTGTGTGTGTTTATCGTGCTTACGATGTGCTTTCCAGAGTCACTCTCTCCTGCCATGAGGGAGGGCCCCGGGGCGGGGAGATGTGCAGGGAATGGATGGTGGCTGACCCGAGGTGCATCCTCTGTGCATTATCTGCCCGCTAACCAGCACGTGCGATCGAAGGCTCACTCCCACTGCTGAGGCCAGTGCAGTCCCGGAGGGGCTTCTCGGGGTGCGTGTTCCCTGCAGCGCATCCTGCGGCCGCGTCCACGGGGCTCCGGTCCCCCCTGGGGACGCCAGGCTGACTCCAGGGCCCCACCCGGGGCCACGTGCTCCTTCCGTCTGTGGTCCTCTGACCCTCCTCCTCCATGCGCCCCTTCCTGAGGAGAGGACTTTAGAGGTGTCTTCTCGGAGCTGCTGCTGTGCTTGGAAAGTCACGGCTGCTTGGAGGCCTGTGTGAGGACGGAGCGCCCCTGAGCTGCAACGCGGGCACGTCTTGCAGACACAGTGCCACGCTCGGGGAAGACACTGTCCTATTTGCTACTTGGTTTGCGAAGGGTGGTCGGTCACAGGTGTGGTGTTTTTCCGTTTGGCCTTTTTTCCTTCATGATGTGTCCCATTGTGTCTTCTGACGCCCAGCAGCCGAAGTGCTAGCAGGCGGCCTTCCTGAGGCAGAGATAGTGGTGCTTTCCCCCAGGACACCTTTGCAGACCCCGGAGGACCTGTCCTGTCAGGCAGGGCGCCCTGTCGGACAGGTGCTAGAGGACAGCCCCGTCAGGGCGGGGCGCGGGGCTGTCTCGGCTCCTCCATCTCGGGCTCAGGCCCTGCAGGGGAAGATGCACGGTCCTCACTGGAGCTGCTCTTTGGTACTTGAAGAGAGGATGCCCCTTGTATGTTCACTTTATTAATGGCGAATATACAGGGGAGACTCTTATTTGCGTATCAAACTGACCGGGAAGGCGCTCGGGCCCCGTCGTCTGCAGGACAGAGGCACTGACTTCTGCCTCCTCAGGTGTGTCCTGGCCTCCCAGCACGGCCCTGACTGTGCTGCTGGCCTCTGCGTCCTCCTGTCAGGGAGGCCGGGCAGGCCGTGTGCTGTCATTGTCTCTCTTTGCTTTTTAGAAGCTGGCTTGTGTGTAGACTCTGTCAGCCCCAAGTCACGCCCAGGAGCCGGGGGAGGGCCGGTGTCGGACCTGTCAGCCAGGAAGCCGCCTCTCTGAACGGTGCATGGAGGCCCGGTCGGCTCACCCCGGCTGCCGGGGGCGGCATCGGCTTTCCGGACAAGGCTGAGATGTCTAATCGACGCACCTCTTGGGCGCTGGGGAGACCTTCTCCTGCTGTTGCCCCTGGCGGAGCATGTCCCAGATGTGTCTGTCCTATTTGTGGTTCAAGTGCCAGCTGGATGCTGTCCCCACAGGCACAGCCAGGTGCTGGGGTGGAACACGGGTGCCACTGGGCCAGGTACGTGGATGTGGGAAGGTCAGAGGGAAGTGCCCCCATCTCCGTGTTTGTCCTCTAGGCCTCTGACCTCCTGCATTCCGTCCACCCCAGCACGACCGCCGGAGGGGTCAGCATCCCTCCTTCCGTGTTCGGGGACACGTCTCAAGAGCCACGTGACCGTCCGCTCTGCACACCTGACTGTCACCGGGGTCACGTCACCCTGATCCCAGCATGAGGAGGGGGACCGCAGCAGCTTCCGCCAAGGACACGATGTCCCTGGAGAGGTGCACGCTCATGGAGGCTGCTGGCCCCTCGCCTTCCGTGGTGCCCTTCTCTGGGGTCCGCGCTGGGCTGGCCATTTCCTTGTGTGCCCGCCGGGAGGCCGGGGAGGGCAGTGGCCCCAGGACACCTGGATGTACACGCTTCCGGGGTCTGATGCAATGTGACCACAGGCCCGCACGTGACCTACAATGGAAGGTCGTGGTCCCCTGGCCCTCGGCACCTGGGACGCGATGAGAGCACCCCAGGGGGACCCACGTGGGCTCCAACCCTGGTGACGTCCTGCAGAAAGCGGGAGGCTGGCACAGTTGGTGGCTGGGGAGCTGACCTCCTTTTCAGGAGCAAGTCCTAATCTGGAGGCACAGCCTTGTGCAGTGAGGAGCACTGGTTCGCCGCTCCCAGGCTCTGTGGGGCGAGAGCTGCACACACCTGGCAGGTGTGTGCCCGCTGGCCTGTGGGCCCCACCTTTCCCACCCCTCCCTAGGACAAATCCTGGGAGACGAGGCCCAGCCGGTGTGTGTAGCGGTGGACCTGCCCTCGTTACTGTTTGGTGCTCAGAGCGAGGTTGCCCTGTGTATATTCGGGTTGTTGACATGGATATACAAGGGCAAGCTCTCTGTGAGCACCAAACCTTGTCCAGGAGTCTTCTGGGCGCAGTGCACACGCAGCGAGGTCAGCGGTATGTGTGCACGAGAGTGCGTGTCCGCTTGCTGTGTGGCGCGGTGCTCCGGGGTCCCCGCCGCAGGGACGGCGTCCAGGGTGACATGGCCAACGGGAGAGAGGGCAGCGGCTCGGGGGCTGGCTCTCCGGGTGCCGCGTGGGCCGGTCGGGAAGCGTGTCGCGTGCGGGTCCCGGGAGGCCCGGCGGAGTGGGCGCTCACGTCGCCGTCAGCGTGCGAGGTGCGTGTGTGCCGGCTGCGGGCGCTGACCCTCAGGCTGACTCATCCAGGACTGCGCCCAAAGGCGTCCCAAGCCTGCCCGGCGGTGGCTTTCTTTTCCCGTAACCTTTGGTACTTGAAGAGTGGTTATCCCTGTCCTGTTCGTTTTACTCATGTCGAATCGTACAGGGTCATCCACTTTTTCAGTATCAAGAGCGCAGACGGTAGGACTTGATGTCCCGTGTGGATCCGCCCCGACACTAACTAACCGGGCCCCGGTCGGGACCTCGTCTGCTGGGCCTGCTGTCCCCGGACCCAGGCACTGCCCAGCTCTTGGGACAAGAGGGCAGACTTGTCAGCAGCTGAGCAGAGAGGGCCCAGTCTGCACGCGTGCGGCCACGCCACACCCCGGGGACGACTGGTCGTGGGTAATGGTGCGTGTACTGCCCCTGGCATTCCGGAGGCGTACCCAGACCTGTCCCAGCCTTCCCCCGGTATGTGAGTGGACGACGGAGCCCAGAGGGCTGCTGTGTTCAGTGGAAGCCACCGGGGTCCCTCGCGATGGTGTTTAGAAAACAAGACCACGCGCAGCGGGGTGAGCAGCCCTGCAACAGCTCAGCCGCGTCCTTGGATTCGCGGTCCCGCTGCCGTCGGGTCGGAAGGGCTCGGGCCTGGGTGCCAAAGGGGTACGTGGTGCATCTGTGCATGTGTGTGTGTGCGTGTGCATGTGTGTGCTCACGAGTGTGCACCTGTGCTGCGTGCCTGGCTCGGCCACGTCTCCTCTCCCTCCACCTTGAGCCAAAGATCCGGAGCGCTGTTCCTGCCCCTGCTGCTGTTTCATACTTGAGGAGAAATTATCCTTGGTGTGTTTGCTTTATTTGTGACAAATCATACAAGGACAATTTCTTTTTGAGTATCAAATCCTGCCTCGGCGGACTCCCGGACTCCACGTCGCGTCATGTAAGACGCATGCGCCACCCCTCCCCGGGCTCGGGAGCAGAGACCAGGAGGTCAGCTGTGTGGGGACACTCATGTTCGACCTGCCAGGACCAGTGTCGGGCCAGCGCCCCGCCCGCTGCTCACCTTGCTGCCGGCTGTGTGATGGGTGACGCAGCACTCGCGGCCCATCAAAGCCTGCTTCTCAGAGGTGAAGCCAACCTGAGGGACAGTCATTGGTGTCAGCCCACATCCCCTTGCCTGAGGGTGTGACCGACCCCAGCATGTGCCTGATTCTCATGTGTAAAGCTCACCTGCTAACCCTCATCCCAACTACCTGAGAAGAACGCTGTTTTGGAGACGATGACGTGCTCTTCTGGATGGCGCAGTTCTTGGTGCTTAAAGAATGGTTGTCCGTAGTATGGTCTCTCTATTTATGGTGATTAATATCGGACAACCATTGTTTTAGCATCCAAGTTGGCTTCAGAACTTTTCTCCATCTCAGTGCCGGCAGCCACAAGATAACATCGGTGCCCAACACGCCCAGTGTGGCTTTATCGGAGAAGAATCATAATAACTAACCAGTGACCCCAGGGTGCCAGCCATCTCTGTGGTTTCCTTGAATTGATACCAGCTTTGGGCAGAGATATAATCTGAATGTCTGGGGCCATTTGGAAGATGTTGATAACTATTCATCTGTCTTTCTCTTCTTGTTGACTCTTAGCCATGAGGAGCTCCTGGAAGATGCTGGTGTCGTCTCGTCTCTAGTAGGCTAGATGGTGGGCCCTGGTTCCCCGTCCCGGGGTCCTTGGTGTAGATGCTGAGCATGGAAGACTTGGAGGAGAAGCCAGCACGAAGGAAGCATAGTCCGTTTCCTCCACGACTACTGACTGGGGTTTCTGATCAGCTAGTGGGTGGTCTCCTT
>RJWH01001863.1:79108-279445 GCA_004363575.1 Solenodon paradoxus
GAGAGAGAGAGAGAGAGAGAGAGAGAGAGAGAGAGAGAGAGAGAGAGGGAGAGAGAGAGAGAGAGAGAGAGAGAGAGAGAGAGAGAGAGAGAGAGAGAGAGAGAGAGAGAGAGAGAGAGAGAGAGAGAGAGAGAGAGAGAGAGAGAGAGAGAGAGAGAGAGAGAGAGAGAGAGAGAGAGAGAGAGAGAGAGAGAGAGAGTTGTTGGCTAGAGTCGTGTTCCTCAAGGTTGAGAATGTTCTAAAATTTTCATCACCTAGGGGTCTTGTTAAAAGGCAGATTGTGATTCAGGGGCCAAGATTCTGCATTTTTAGCAAATTCCCAAGTGATGCTAATGCTGCTGGCCGGAGGACAGTACTCAGCACCGTGCGTGCCTGGAGAGTCTGTGCTCTGTCTGGGGTGTGGCCCTCTGAGCCCCTGCCTCCCAGAAGTCTTCCATTACCAGACAGTGTCCAGAGCCTAAATGCTGCCCTGAGATTTGGAAACAGTGGTCTGGGACAGGCTCACCAGCATGCAAATGGCAGGAGATGATGCCGCCTTATATCTGAATCAAGCTGCAAAGGGCCTCCCAGATACAAGACCCTCTTCAGGGAGAGGCCGCTGGTGTTGTCCCCTGAAGACTGGCCGGGCCTGGGTCCACAAGGCTTGCCCGTGATGGGTGATTCGGGCCACTTAATCTGTAACCTCCTTTCCAGTCAGGGCCAAGTGGTTTCTGGAACCATCTTGCCGTCCGGACCGAGTCTCGCAGGAACCGTGACACTGTCTTGTCCGAGGACGGATGATCGCTGGTGGCTCGGCTTCCCTGTGACATACTCTCCGGCTGGTTCCTTTGTGTCATCACATGTCCTCTCTGAGGCACCCCTACACGGAGGGGCCTGGACTTGGGCGTCAGGCGAACTCTGGGCCCGGGGACCCACACAGGAAGGGACGGTGGCGGTCAGCCCGTGCTTTCTCTGCAGGCTGTGAACACGCTCCGGGCCTGGGATTCCTCTCCTCCTGCGAAGACTCTTCCAGAGGCACAGGCGACAGGGGAGCCACCGCGGTTTTCGTTTCAGAGCTATTCGAGGATATTTGAGGAGAGGTTATCCGTGTTCTGTTCGCTTCTTTCGTCATGAATAATACATGGTTAACCTCTTTTTGGATATCGACTCTGCCTCGAGGGCCGCCCGCACAAGAGACGTGAGGCGCGTGCTTGTGTGAGCTGGGCGCTGGGCTCCGGGGCCGCCCTGAGCACCCTGGGGACGTGGCCCGAAGCGGGTCGCGGTGGGAAGGCCTGGGGCTGCTTTGCAGTGTTTTCGTGGTGAACTTGGTGTGTTTTGGTGTTTGTCCAGCCATGGCCCCAGGCCAGGCCTCGAAGGAGGGCATGATGCTGGGTTGGCACCACAGGTGGGGCTGTGTCCGCGGCGCCGCAGCCGGTCAGTGGGTGCCCGGCCGTGAGCCCTCGGGCGGGATTCTCCCGCCACTGGCTGCTGACCCCAATGCTTTGCAGGCGGGGGGCCCTGCTGGTGGAGAGGCTGTGCCTTCCACCCACTGGGAGGCCAGGGAGAGGCCGCCTCCTCCCCAAAGCCTCCTCTGAGGACAGGCTGTTTGCGAGGGCAGCCCCACCCTGGGTGACTGCCCCCTGGACGCCGGACCCCTGTCGCCCCAGGTGCATGAGAGCGGGGAGCCTCCCCCAGCCCGCCCTCCCCGTCTCTCGCTGGCAGGCCCAGCGTCCACTTCCTCTCCGTGAGCTACCTGAGATTTAGTGCCGCTGCTCAGGGCCTGGAGAGGATCCATCTGTCCTGTCAGCCTCGGGGACTCCGGCCTGCAGGCCCGCACTGGGCACAGAACACATCTCCTGTGGTGACAGGGAAGCCCGGACCGGAGGGGCCAGACCCCATGTGTGAAGAAGGGCGGGGTCTCCCACCACCCTCGGGGGCTCGTGCACTCTGCGGTGTCGCCCTGAGCCTCCACAGATCCCTGCTGTCTGTCCTGATGAACTGGCCACATCTCTGCTGACGTCTGGCTGAGTCCTGTCATGGAATCTGTGCAGGTTGGATGCCCATGGGACTCAGCCTCTTCAAAGACAGCTGTCCTCCTCCGCTGCGGTATGTGGATGCGACTGTGTCTCCTGGTCACTAGCCCCAGACTCTCCACCCTCAGGAGAAGCGACGCCAGCTTTGGAGAGGTCGCTGACGGTCCTTGGTGTCAGTGCGTGGGGCCGGCGGGGGCTGTCCCCTAGTAGTGGATAAGGCACTGCCGTGGGGGTGTGCAAGGTGCCCCCTTCAGGGAGGGTCTATGTCAGCCCCAGCACACCACCCACAGGAGGTGCCGAGCTGAGTGCAGTGGGCACACAGTCCACCGTGAGGGGTCCTTGGCCTGACAGGTGTATCTCGGCCCCACCGTGTCCCTGGACAGGAGCTTGGTCCCAAGTGAGGTGTTTCGGCCGTGTCAGGAGGCTGTTCCCCGCCAGGGGAAGGTTAATGTCAGCCCGAGGTCTCAGCGGCTGATGTGACCCTGGACCCTACACCCAGCCCATCTGTAGGGAGGCACCCCAAACAGGCGCCATCTCTGGTGGGGTCATGCTACAGGGCTGTTGTAATGCAGTATCGTGTCCTTAGGCATCGTCCCGAGCCCCCGCCCGGGAAGAGTGGTCCAACACAGTTAGGCCTCCGTTAGGGTCCAGCCTCACGCTCCCCAAGCTGGAACATCAGGGTTTTGGTGCTCAGCCTCCAAGCCTGACCAGTGTTGGGTGACCGTTGGGGTCCCCAGTATGTGTGTGGCGGATCACACAGCACTGCTGTGTTTCAGGACCACCTGCCCCGGAGACGCCCCGACAGATGTTCCCTGATAGGGGAATGGCTGGTCGATCAGAGAACGTACATTTTATCAGCGATGTGTGTCAGCTGACCCACAGTCCCTGCGACAGCTCAGGACAGACTCTGGGAAACCAGGTGGTGTGTCCCTGCTGGAGGCTGGCTCTGGGGGACATCTCCTTACCAGGCTGGCTCTGTGCTCAGTCACACGAGGGAAGGCTAGTGTTGGTAACTCTTCATCTTGCCTGGGACCTTCTTGGTTGGGACTGGTGGCCGCTCCCCTTTTCCAGGGGACAGGAATGCATGGCTGGCCAGAGAGCCTGGGCTCTGTGAGTTGTGGTCTGCGCCGCTGGTCCTAACCCTCAGTCCCCGGGTCATCTTCAGGAGGATTAGCTGCAGGCAAGCCGACAGGTATGGACACAGGCTCACCTGCCTTAGCCTTTGGTGCTTGAAGAGTGGTTATTCCTGCTGTGTTCGCTGTGTTTATGATGAATCACACAGGGACATCCAGTTTTTCAGTGTCAAATACTGCTCTGGAGGCCTCCCTGACAGCGTCCATCCCCCGCCCCACCCCACCCCGGAGGACAGCTGGTCACTGCACTTGCGTCCTTTGAGATGCGGGTCACGTGTTACACCTGTGCTGGCCCTCGCTGCCTGCAGACTGAGGTCTTCTGGGCGGGGTGGGTGTCACGCCAGACCCTCACGGGCACTGACCAGCATGAATCCCAGTGTGAAGACTACCTCCCAGTTGTCCTGGGTGAAACATCCTTTTCCTAGGACCAGACCAGAGACCAGGCCAGCGTGAGGACAGGGAGGGATGGCGGGAGCCCAAGTGGTCGTCTGCATTGTATCTGCCCCGGGCAGACTCCTCGAGGTCGACCCTGTCTCGGGAAGGCTCTCCGGTAGCAGTGCCAACCTCGGGGGACTTGCTGCCCTCACATCTTTACGGTGCACTTGCAAGGCTAGCGAGAGTCTGCTCTTTCTGGTGGGTCTCACCTGCACTACTGCCCACGAGACCAGCCCACTGCCACCCTCTCCTCGGGGCCGAGATTCTGCTTTGGTCTCAGGCAGGCTTTTGCTCTCAGGTTCTTTCTACTCTCAAAGTCGTAGCGATCTCACCGTGTGGCTCATGATGTCAAGCAATGGGGAATGAGTCAGTCCTCTGCAGATGATGCTGATTGCGTATTCTAGATGATTCTAGGTCTTAGCTGTCTCCTCTAAATGAAGGGGAAACAGTAAACCAGATAAAATCCTTACTCAGTAGACTCTACAATATGGTGGCCGAGATGGACAAGAAAATGCAAATTCTGAAGCATTATTTTGTTCCCTGTGTGATGGAGAAAGGAATGCAGGGACAGGATGGCTGTTTCTCTTATGGACAGGGGTCTAGAAAGGTCTGTGGGCAGGAGATGTGGGAACGAGCACAGGCAGCTGGTTGGCGGTGGGTTCAGTGTTTCAAGAGGGCGTGGCCGAGGGACTTTATCCACGCGACTCAGAAGCGGTGGGCATGTGGGTCTTGTTCCACACAAGACAGCGGCTCCGGAAGGGCTCTCCATAGGCAGGGCGTGTGGTCCCACTGAGAAGATCACTTGGCCATCAGACCAGGGACTGGAGATGGGAGACACGGAGAGCAGGGATGTCCTAAAGGCGCAGGTGGCAGACCCGATTTGGGGTTGGATGAACCCAGCAGGTCGGGGGTGAGGAAGGAGGTGGACCGGAGGTTCTGGTACCAGGGTGAGCCGGTGAGTAGCTCTGGCAGAAGCTCGTTCACAGGACGCGAAGACCCTCATCCCACAATGCCCCCGGAGCCGAGAGGCCAGGCTGGTGGAGGCAGAGGCACAGACGTGAGGAAGTCATGGCCCCGCCTGGGCTCAGAGCGGACGAGCAGTCTTTGCCAAGAGGGAATCGGGACGCGTTCAGGGAAGAAGACAGTGACCCAGGAGCCATCACAGGCCTGGAGGACCTTATCCAGGAGGCAGGCAGTGATGTCTGGTGGACATGCTGTGACGGAAGGGGAGGGGACTGGAGACTGATGCAGGGCTGTCGCCTGCCTGCCTCAAGCCTTTATGTTGCAGTCGGGGGCCAGACAGCCCTCCCTGGTGGAAGGTGAGCCTGCTGCGAGGAAGTGAGGTGTGAGGATGTTGCTGGTGACAGGCCGTGGTTCCAGATGTTCTGTGAAGAGTTGAGGGGCCTCGGTGGACGGGCGAAGAGCGGGGTCTTAGGTCAAGCCTGTGGGCGCGAGGACTGGCTTCTTTCAGGGGTAAATTCAGGATAGAACTGGCCCTCCTGGTCTAGGGTTGTCCGTGGAGGTGGGTGAGTGGCCGCCGCGACACTTCTCAGAAGGTTTCTCGGAATCTCTCCTGGAGGCTCATCGGGGTGAAATGGGGAGGAGTGAAGGGGCAGCAGTGGGGCTCCCGAGAGGCAGTTTGGTGGGCTTCCCTCAGATGCTCCTGAGGACGCCCCGGGGGCTCAGGCTGGGCAGGTTCTACCAGACTCTCCAGAGCATCCCCCAGTTGGGAGACACAGCAGTTGGAAGCCGAGTGTGCTCTGCTGAGCAGCCCAGGGTCCTCGTTCAAAGTCCCTGGGTCCCCACAGACGTAGAGAGCTCCTGACCTGTGACAGGCTCACCTTTGAAGCACAAGTGACCGTCCTCTCCTCATTCTAAACCCTGCCCGTGTGGACTCAGGAAGCCATTGCAACTCCAGGGAAGGGGACCATGTCAGCGCCACGCTCGGGGAGGTGAGTGGACGGCCCCACGCATGTCTGTGTTCTCAGGACCCCCATCAGCCAGCCCACTAACACTCAATGTCCAATCTGCCTGCAGGATGGTGGCTGGAGGTCACGCCCCTCGAGAAGTGGGACCCCTTATCTGTCTTGTCTCTGCCTTTCTGTGGTACTTGAGGAGAAGTTGTCCGTGGTGGATCCGCTTTACTCGTGACGGATCGTTCACGGACAGCACTTTTTTCAGTACCAAATGCTGCCTGTGAGGGCCAGGACACAGCGGCAGCGTTGGGGAGGACGCCGTGGTGTCCGTCACAAGGAGAAGACAAGAATGACTGCTTGGCCCCAGATGCCGTGTGGACCTCGCTGTAAGTCATCCGACCCATACCGACCCGTCTGTAGGAGGTCTTCTCCTGGGCCATCCCACTTCCAGAGGCACAGCTATGGTCCTGTCACATCACCTGGCAAGACTGGAGAGAGACTCCTGAGTCCATGGCTGAGGCCCAGCAGCGATGCTGATGGCAACACCGGCCATGCTGTGTGACTGCTTGGCTGGGAGACAAGCACACTGTTCACCCTGTGGGCCACCAGTCACCATCCCTCAGTCCCCACCCCACCCACCCAGGAAGGCTTCACGTTGGTCCCTCCAACTCTGGGCCAGTGGCAGTGGACTCGCGGTGGCCGCTGCTCGGGGGACCTGGACAACTGTGATCGGGGGTGTGTTTGCTTTCACATGGTGGTCCTCCTTGGTAGTTCCTTCATCACTCTCACTGCCACAGCCTCCCTGAAGCATTCCTGGGACATGGCATTACCTTCTGATGACGGAGCAGCGGTGGGCCACCTCCTCAGGGTGTGTGATTGTTCACAGACAGTTTTATTCATTAGGCATGTCACCTGGTCCTCTAACCCCCAGCATCCTGTCTGTCCACAGGAGGATCCCTGTGGCTCCCTTAGAGGGCCTGAGGGGCTTCCAGGATGAGGTTGCTTTGTGACAGCTGCCATACGGCGCCCCCTCTGCCCAGGAGGACTAAAGGCACCCACCGCCAGCCCTTAGGGTAAGTGCGTCTCGGGTGAGCATGCAGTCAATACGGGAGTATGTCACTCGGCCCACTACCCAGTGTTATCCCCCACCTCTTACAGGGCTCCTGGAGGGCAGCGCCTTGCATTGGAGGCGATGGATTTTGCGCCAGGGTTCACTTATGGTACTTGAAGAGAGGCTGGCCGTGATGAATTCGATTCATCAAAGCGAGTCATACACGGCTCTCCTCTCTTTTACTGTCACATTCTTCCTCGGAGGGCTTCCTGAACCAGTGCTGGTTCCGAGGTAGGTACCTGGATGGCTGAGCCCCCACAGGTGCCTTCTTGAAGATGCACGTCCCGGACACCCTAACCCAGCCTCCAGCTGACACGGAGACGGTTCCCAGGCGCACAGCGACCAGCGAGCTGCAGAGGCTGTTGTGACACCGAGTCCAAACAGAATTAACGTGGAAATACACGTGGCTAACTTAGTCTGACGACCAGATCTAACCTTGGAGGGGCACGTGGAAGCATCTTTTATTCACTCCTGTTGGGGTGTGGGAGGGGACAGGACCCAATGACTCCAGGTTTACTAACCTGCAGCCGCCCGTGTCCTCAGGAGCACTTCTAAGTGTCTGAGACTTACCACGGAGGCAGCAGTTAACCTGCCCTTCGAACGTGTGGCCTTTCCATGGTTCTGGCTTCACTTGCAGCAACTGACATGCACTGACCTCTGCATGGCCAGCTGCATGGAAGTGGCAGCCCTGTCCACCCAGTCCTGGGCTGCTGAGCCAGGGGAGGCCGGGGTGTGTGTGTGACTGTGACATGAGCCAGTCAGCCCATTCATCCCCAGTGTCCCCTCTACCCCCAGAGGCCGCTCCCCAGCTGCTCAGACTGTGGGGGAGCTGAGAGCCGCACCGCCACCTGGTACTTGAGGAAGGTTGTCCGTGGTGAGTTTGCATTATTTAACGATGCCCAATACACGGTTGATCTCTTTTCGTTATCACCCCTCGCCGGACGTCTAATTGGAGCCGATGCGGGTTTCGGGGAAGCCACGCATTTTGGATCCGCGCCAGCGCCCTGCAGCCCAGTGCGCATGGACGAGGGTGTAGGATAGCGTAGTGTCCGTTCCTCACGTTCGCTGTTCATGGAAGACACTGTGGCTCCAGGGAAGAAGCTTCTGCTTTAGGGTTAAGAGCTAAAGAGCTGCAGAAAGGGAGGCGTCACTGAGGCTTCTGATATTTTTGTTTTTTAAAGAAAATGTAGTTACTTTTGCTTGTAGTGTTAGATCTTCGAGGGGGACTTTGCAGGTGTGGACAAATCAGGGAGAGGTGACGTGTCTGTGTTTTTCTGGGCTAAATGAATGTGCAACTCACCACGTCTGCAAACTCAGGAGTTGCACCAAAAAGGATCATGATGTCACCCTAGTCCTCTGGTTCTTTAAATGGAACGTGCTTGTAATAAAAATCCACGCAATATATAAACATGTAAAAAGGGAGAAAAATGAGAAAAAATATCTCTGCACTCAGAAGTAACAACCCGGGGTGTTAGAAAGGTCGAGGACGTGTCTGCACGTGTGTGCAAACAGAGAGTGAAGAGGGAGAACGCTGTTTATGAAGAAGACTCACGCTTTCTATTAAAATGGTAACTTTAATTTTGCTTGACCTTAACATAAAGAAGCTCAAATGATCAGAAGTGCCACCTCTCACTCTATCACAGGAGATATTGATTCCTCAATAACCCATAAAATTAAGAAAAATGATTGTGTAAACATTCTGTGGCTGGAATCATGTTTGCGTGCGTTTCACCTTCACTGCTAGTTTGAAATCTAGGGAAATCCGTAGCCTTCCACTTTATCCCACAGCCTGTGTTCCTTCTTCACAGCTTAGTTTTTCCATTATACATTTTTGCATTTTGCTTTATAATCACAATTTTTGCAGGAGTTTGATCATAGTTCTCTGGATTCATTTCTGACCACCAGTGTTTTTTCCCCTTAAACAAAACCTTCTCTGTTTCCTAATTTAAAAATTTTCATTCACCTTTCAATGGAAATAATTTTGTCATTATTTCTTAAAAATAATGGCCCACTGACATGCCTCCTCAGTCCTTGCACGTTGGGAATGTCTGTCTCTTGAATTTTTACGCAAGAACAATTTAGCCGGGTATAAAGCCCTCGGCCTCCTTATTTTCTTGGAACTTGGTAGATGCTGCTCTACTGCCTCCGCACTTAGTAGCTTACTTTTCTGACGTGGCCTTTCCACATAGTTCTGACTTCTCTGAACTGCGTTTCCTCGTGAGCCTTCATGTACTTTGTTGGGACGACCCTGGGTCACTGTGTGTTGTGAGGAATTGCGTTCCTGAGTGTGTGGACCTGGCTCTGACATCTCTACTCAGCTGCCTGTTTCCCTTCACACTCTCCTATGTAACTCTGACTTCCAGTGACTTTACATTTCGTTGGTTAATGTAGAATTCTCTCAACTTCAGGGCACAGGTCTGTTGGGTCACAATATGCTGCTTTTCTTCATGGGTTTGGAGCCTCCCTGTGAGGGGTCACCACCAGGGATGAAAGGGGTCTCTTCTGTCTTGCTCTCCATGCAAAAGAGGTTCTGCATGTGGATCCATCTGGGTCCCCAAGGCTTTCACCAGTTGGGACCAATTTGCCTACTCAGGTGTTGACTCAGTGCTCAGCAGACCTCAGCTGTGTAAATCCTCACCACCTCTCTGTCGCACAGGGGAGCACACCTGCCCACAGGTGACGCAGAAACCATCTCACCCTTCCTCTGGGCCACTGCAGACTTTTCTGGCTCTTTCTTTCCTGGCTCACTGCCCTTCTTGGGCCCAAGGTCACAGTCCTACTCCAGCTTGGACCTTAGGACTGCCAGCTCTCAGCCTCCAGCCCATACAGTTGCCCTGAGGTGCTTGGTGCTGTGAATCAAATGTGCCCGCGGGGGCAGCTGGGAGCTTCTCTTTCGTCCCTTGCAGCTGTGCATTTCTCTACCCATTGAGTTGGCTGTAGTCACATCTTAACCATCATTTCTTTGAATGAAGGAGGGGTTCTCTGCCCTTCACCAGGATCTAAGTCAGTCACTATTTTAATTTATCCATTTTTCTGAATCATACGGTGATGATCATATCTTGATTAGTAAAGCTAGCTGTTCTTTCATTCCAAGAACGTCTTCTGTTATTTCTGTGAATGCTTTTCTGTTCCATGTGCAGGTCTTTTCCTGGGTTAAGTGGGCATTTGTTGTTGATTTCGTTACATACGAGAAGAGGACAATCTGAGATCTGGCCTCATGCTGCTGTCATGATGCCGAAGTCTCCTATTTCACGCTCCCTCCGACCCTGCTGCCCGTTCAGCTTCTCCTTCCAGCTTGGCAGGGCACCTCGCCGCAGGGCCAGCTTCTGGGGTGGACGTGTGGTCAGTGCCGCTCGCCAGGTAAGCAGATTAACGTTCATTAACAGAGGACTTGGGATTTTATTGATTAGTGTCCATCGGACTGTTGACCCTAACTATGGAATTTATTCTTAGGGGGACTTCCTGCAAGTGATGCCCACCTGTGGACATGAGGTCAGTGCCACACTGTGGCCCAATGCAGCTGGCATTCTGAGCCATCGCCATCTTTAGGAGCAGTATGGCCAAGTCAGCCCTTTGGAAGGAAGAGCAGCTTTGGAGCAGGTCAGCCTCTGCGAGGACAGGATCGCCCCATCTGTGTCGATGCAGATGGGAAATGAGAAGAAGCTCCTGATGTTTCAGATGATGACTTTTTGTTCACACGTGGCTGCAAGGCTGGCGTCTGGCCCACTGCCCAGGGTCCGGGATGGGGCAGGCCCACCTTGGAGAACAGGCACTAGCTCTGGTTGGGGCTGAGTCACGGTCCTTGAAAATAGGTGACCTGTGTTACCTTTGCTAGCTTCGTCACAAATCACACACGGCCCGCCTATTTTTCAGCACCAGTCCCGCCTCGGAGGCTTCCTGGGGCTGAGTCCCACCTCAGGGCGGGTCCTGGTGTCCAGGCTAAGCCCAGCTGACCACAGGGCCTGTGCGGGCCTTCTGGGGTCCTCTGCATGCCCCCAGCCCCAGGGAAGACCCCCTTCTTCTGCAGGCAGACCTCTCCTCCCCAGGGCCACTTGGCGGCACTTGAAGAGAGGTCTTCCATGATGCATTCGCTGTGCTCCTCGACGAATCATACATGCTTGACCTTATTTTAAGTGTCAAATCTGGCCTGAAAGCACCCGAGGGCGAGGCCCAGATCAGGACCGGGATTGATGGGTTCAGGAATGGGATGGCAGTCAAGCGGAGCATGTAGTGTCCCCAGGGAGGGGACACCACGTCCCCCCTCAGCATGGTGCCTCCTCGAGGGTTACTGCGTGTGCACAGTCAGGCTTCAGGAGGCTTCACCACAGTGACAGGAGGCCTCCTGACCACCCCCACTATCACGAGGAGCTCCGCACACAGTGTGTGTCCCACCCGGGGCCTCCTGAAGGGATGTGCTTTTCAAGGAAGGTACACCAGGACTGGTGGAGGGACAGTGTATTGCCAGCCTGTCATCATCGGTGTTCCCTCTGTCCCCAGGCTGCTGTCTGGATGCGCCGCCAGCCAGCACCTGGCACCCGGCATCCAGCACCCGGCACCCAGCAGCCAGCACCTGGCGGGCCGGTACGCGAATGGGGGTTGTCCATGGTGTGTTCATTCTATCCACGATGAGTATTACATGGCCAATCTCCTTTCGGTGCTAAATGCTTCTCGAGAAAACAACTTTCAGCCGGCACCATCCAGGTGAGGAAGTGGGTCACTGCCCGCTGCAGAGTGCCTTATGGGTGACGACTGTCACTTGGCCAGAATCCCGGGAGGTGGCGCTGATGTTTCAGGGGAGATAGTGGTTTCTGAGTCTGGGCTGGGCCCGTCTTGAAGCCACACTCATGAGCAAGGCACGTGTGCAGTCTCTTTGTCGGGGCGTGATTATCTTGGGATATGTTTGTGGGGAAAGGGCTTCTGTGTCATCCCAGGAGCCGGGTGGGACGGGAGGCCACACTTGTTTATACAGCATGTCTGGGAGGCGGGCGGGTGTGGGCAGTGATGCTGCGCAGTGTTTGGGGACCTGGCGTCTGCTCGCTCCCGGGGCAAGATGAGACCCTCGTGGCTTCTGTTATTGCCGCGTGTTTGCTCGTTGTGGCCGCAGCGAGTTTCTTGGCCTGCTGCTCTCCGTGTCTCAGTTTACCCTCGATAAGTGGGACTGACAGCGCCCACAGGGCGGCGGGAGCTCGGCGGCTGTACAGAAGAGCAGACTTCACACCGTGAACGCGAATGCAAGCTGGCCTCTTGGCGGTGTTGTCGCTGCGCTGCTGTCCCATCGTCACAGGGCCCTGCTGTCCCACCCAGTGCAGGCTCCTCCATGTCACTGCACATATCCCCGTGCACAGAGCCGACATTGCACGAGTAAGTGCTGGTTGACATGTTTTCTCTGGAGCTTCCTGGCAGGATGAGTGAGTCAAGGTCCAGTTGGTGCTCCCACCACGCCGGCCGCCCTGGCAGGAGTGTCCTCAAGATGTCCCCAGCTGGTGCTGGGGCCGCAGTGTGGTCACCACTCTTTTGGAGAATGTCAACTGGCTGCACCCTCCCCTGTGACCCCCTAGGCGGCCGGTGCAGGGACAGGACCCGGTGTCCACCTCCTTCTTGGTAAGTGAGCAGACGCTGCCCCCACAGTGGGTGTGGGGGCCGCCTCCCAATGACAGACCATGCTCCGGTGACGGAGTGCATTTTGTCTCACGTGGGGTTCCTGAGACCGTGGAGGGCATCCACCCTTCGGAGCAGAAGCGCCCGGGCCCCCGTGAAGAGGCGTCTCCTTCTCGCCTCTTGCTAGTGATTGACCCTTGAACAGAGGTTGCCCTTGGTGAATTCGCTTTATTTATGTTGAATCACACAAAGGCAACTTTTGTTTGAGTATCAAACCCTGACTGGATGGCTGCCAGGACCCGGGCAAGCTCAAGGTCCACACCTCTCCCCAAGTCGAGATGGACAGGATGGTGGTGTCCTCACCTCCCCGGTGGATGAGATCCAGTGGACACCATGGCGGTGTCCTCACCTCCCCGGTGGACAAGATCCAGTGGACACCATGGCAGTGTCCTCACCTCCCCGGTGGACGAGATCCAGTGGACAGGATGGCGGTGTCCTCACCTCCCCGGTGGACGAGATCCAGTGGACAGCATGGCGGTGTCCTCACCTCCCCGGTGGACGAGATCCAGTGGACAGCATGGCGGTGTCCTCACCTCCCCGGTGGACGAGATCCAGTGGACAGCATGGCGGTGTCCTCACCTCCCCGGTGGACGAGATCCAGTGGACAGGATGGCGGTGTCCTCACCTCCCCGGTGGATGAGATCCAGTGGACAGCATGGCGGTGTCCTCACCTCCCCGGTGGACGAGATCCAGTGAATAAGACGAACGTGCGGGTGTGGTGTACACACCTCCCCCGTGTACAGGACGGATGTTGATCAGAGGCCACATCTTCGTAGAGTGGGCTCTGGGAGGGTGGCGTCCCTGCCTCATGAATCTTTCTTCCCATGGGGCCTCTTTACGCCAGCAGTTTGGCCTTCGCTTCAGACACGTGGGCTCCACCATGTTCTCTCTCCAGAGTGTGGACCTTGTGGCTAGAAAAGGTGTCACCTCGCCACCTGCTGTCCCAATTCTGCCCTGACTCCCCTGTGCCTCTCCTCTCTCCGTCTTCCAGCTCCTGCCAAACATTGCCGCCTTGCAGGCTCTGAAATGCCACCGGTGTCCTCTCCTGCGTGTCTTCGATAATTGTGATCGAAACCAGAATCACCAAACTAACAGCTGAAATGCAGCGTAAAACACGGTCAGTTGACTGCACATTGGCAGAAGAATCCGGTTTCCTTGATGCCGTCCAGCCGCCACGTCTGACGGGGGAGGACACGGGGCACATGCAGAGCCTGAGCTGGCAGCCCCGCCGACCACAATATTTATGTTGACAGGAGCAACCAAGGAATCCCACCTTCCTTCACATTTCTAAGTGGAGAAGAATGGATCCACATGAAAAGGATTGGGGAAAATAGCCAGGGAAATCAAAGAAATGAAAGCTGTTGGACAACATAGCTGGAGGCGCAAGCGGGGAGCTGAACTCGCTTGTGGCGGCCTCTGCACAGCCCCCTTGAAGATCGGTGTCGGGACGCTTCTCCCCAAGCTGGCGAACTCGGGCATTTGGTGTGGAGTCGTCGGGGTCAGTAGGAGCACAAGGCCTGAGCCCCATGTCCTTTTTGCACCTGATCTTCTCTTTCTGTCCCCAGTCATCCCAGAGAGCCTCAGGATGGATGTGCTGACTTTGGGGTGACCCTGGTAAAGCACCCTCTGGGGGTGTGGGTGCATGTTGTCGTGGGACTGGGTGCCATCTTGGTGACCTGTATCACCCTGTGTCCGTCTGTCCCTCTGTCCCTGTGTCCCAGGTAGTGTGCTGACTCCTAACATGAGTCAGAAGCTTCCTGGTGGTGGAATCGGGTCCCCAGGAGACCAAGGCACCGCGGAGTTGGAGCTGAACAGGTGGGAAGCCTGGGCCATGCCGGGGCAACCGTTCCTTGGACCCCAGAATTTGCCCTCTCGGGCACCGTGCTGGCCAGGGATGTGCTCCTCATTGGTGACTGTCACTTGGTCATGAAGGCTGAGCCTTGTTTGGGAGGTGGCCCTGGGATGGGTGCTTCTGGGCTCCAAGCCACATCGGAGTGGTAACGCCAGCGTGTCCTCTGCGGGCAGACTTCATGGTGGACAGTGTGGCCTGGTTCCTTCCCAGATCAAGCCTTGTCCTGCAGGATTTCCTGAAACCATGTCACTGCAGGAGGTGGCCAGCAGCTGCACCCCCAGGGAGGAGGCCAGGTGTTAAAAGGTGTTTGTGACCCAGCCCACTGGCTCTGTCGGCACGACTTGAGCACTTCCGCGAGGAAACCCAGCTGCAGACAGTCTCCGAGCTACAGGTCAGTGTCCACAGTCCCTGCAGGGCAACTGTCCTCATGTCTTCTTCCTTTAGGACAGACCTGGGTGGCTGGCCACTGGCCTGTCGCTACAAACCCAACAAGACCCAAAGGGCCTCTGGACTTGTGCCAACGTCAGGGAAAGGGTTCTGCTGTCGGTCCCACTCCAAAGTTCACAGATGGGTGGTGGGCACAGAATCCAGACTCTGCTTGTGGCATCTGTCGTCTGCTCCCAGGCCCTCCCGGCCGGCCCACTTCTGGGGGCCTATTCTGGATGTGAGGTCAATGCTGGGAAGACAGGTTCTGGGCTGCTCTGCCGGGTCTGAAGCGAGGTCATGGCAATCCCTTTGCTTGCTTTTCTTTCCCTTTTCCTTTTGGTTGTTCATGTGCTTGGTTTCTAAAGTGAATCAAATGGCCAGTGTCGTGTTAAATCACCCTTGAAGAATTCGGGGCGGGGTGGGGGCATGACTGTGTGGATTCGGGGCGGGGGGTGAGGCCTGTGTGGGGCCCGAGGGGTTGGGTGGGGCCCGGAGCCACAGCAATGCCCATAAGCTCAGTGCCCATGGCGCTGCGGGGCAGTGCCATCCCCGCGGGGCCGGGCATGGAGAGTCGAGCACCAGCGGGGCTCTTCTTGGCTGGGCTACTCAGTCTCCAGCAAGCAGGTGGCAGGCCCATCACTAGCAGGCTCACCGCATGTCTATAAGCTCAGTCACGGACCCTCTTTTCAGTCTCGCAACCCCCCTGGGCTCCCACGTGACTTCTGAAAGGGTCTGAGGCATCAGTTCCTTCCTTGGAGGTAACAGCATGGTTGGCTTCGGGGTTTGGGGGCCCTTGTGACGGGAACCTGCCAGCCCAGGATGCCCAGCATTCAAGGTGCCCTTGGGAAGGGGCCTCGGGAAGCACGGCCACCTGGAAGCGCCCACATTAGTCCAGGCGTCCGAGCCTCTCCGTGGTGCTCGGGGAGAGGTTACCCGAGCAACTTTGCATCTGGACGACGAATGTTGCTCGGTGAACCCCTCCTCAGTATCAAATTCCAGCAGAGAGGCCAGTGGGAGCCGGGGCGCCTGAGCAGAACGCCGGTCTCCGCACACGGGGTGCAGGATGGATGGTCGACCAGTTGGAAAGTAATTGTTTCTAATGTACTTCACCTGGTCCACTAGCCGTCCGCACCCACCGCAGCCTCCGCCCCGAGCCGCGCTCTGGTACGCGAAGGGAGATCGACCGTGTTATATTCGCTTTGTTGGCTTCGAATAATACATGGTTGATCTTTCCTCAGTATCACATCTCACCTGGAGGAGCTCTTGGAGTTGACGCCCCGGGGCGGGGGGGCGTGGGGGCATCGGACGGGGCCTGGCCACCGGGGTGGGCGGGGTGGGTACCGCCCGCCCCGTGTCCTCACCCCTGCTGTCCGTCCACCCTCAGGACGGCTCCCGGAGGCGCCCACCCACTCCAGCGGCCGCAGCCGAGAGTCGGCCTCACTCTGGGTACTTGAGGGGAGGTTGTCTGTGATGAGTTCGCTTTATTAATGACGAATATAACACAGATGGCCTGTTTTCAGTACTGTCTACAGCCCGGTGGCGGCCGGCCCCTCCAGGGTACGTGAGTGCATGATGTCTGAGATGACGGTGGTCACCTCTCCTCTGACCCTGGGCATCTGACCCATCCTGGGGCCTCGCGGAGGGCGCACTGGTGTGGGGGAGGGGGTTTGCATGGAGGAGGTGGGGAAGAGGAGGTTGCACTGGGCTGGGGGAAGAAGGGCTTTGTAATGGGGGTGCTTGGGGAAGAGGGAGAGTATTTTGGCGGTGTAGGAAAGGGGGTTACATTGGGAGGCTGGTCGTGAAGCACTAGTTTGAGGTGTGGCAAATGACAGACACGGGGTCAATCTCTGTCGTGCCATGGAGACAGCGCTCAGATTGGCGTGGGCGCTCCTCCCAGGGCTGACGCATGCACGGCCCGCCCCTGGGAGCTGCGTCCCCTCTCGCATTCTCGCCAGTGCTGTGGGGCGCTGCAGGATGGCCCTGGGAAGCTGGCTCTGCCCTCGTGTGCGTCCTTGTCCCTCCCCACACGTGGTGGGCCACCCCTGCAGCTGGTCCGCGGGCCTCTGCACCAGATCCCTGCCCTCCTGCACGTGGCGCACGTCCGAGGGCTGGGCCGGGTGGGCGGGCGTCTGCCGAAGAAGCCTGTGGTCCGGAGTCGGCTCTGCTCGGTGGTGCCTGAAGTAGGTTGCCTGTGAGGTGTTCACTTCCTAAACGATGAATATTATACAGTCAACCTTTTTCCGGTACCGACTCCCGCCGGGGGCCATCGCGAGCGCCGGGTGCAGACGCTGCTGCGTAGGTGGACTGTCCCACTGTGGAGCCAGCCGCCCACTGGACGCACCTGGGTGCCTGCTGATTGACAGACCCGTGCGGGCAGGGCCCTCCAGGAGTCAGTGCCCAGGAAAGCGCCTGCGCAGGAGCAGCTCCTGCAGACAGGAGAGGCGACTGTAGAGCAGCCCTTCATCGTGGGAAAGCTGCTGGGTTTCCCGGCGTCTTCTGCCCCTTCCAGACGTCGTTTGAGAGTCTGAGGCTCGCTGCGACAGGCTCCGATCCACTGGGCGTGGAGGGCAGAGTTCTTTGAGTTCTGAAAGGAGGCCTGAACCCCAATGTCACCCCAAAGACACTGACCCGCCCCGACCTCCCGCCCAGACTGCAGCCCAGAGCCGGTGCTGCTGGGAAGGCTGAGCCAGGGGCCAGAGCGGGGTGTCAAGGCTAATGTTTCATGCATGAAATTGACTAAATGCGATCATTTGGAGATGGAATTGCTGTTAAGTCACCCACACGGCTGAGGGATAGATTAAGCGCGTGTAGGAGGGAGTGACACCAGCCATATCTAATAGCTCCCATGTGACTACGCCACAACGCGGCAGTAAGGAGCAGGGCTGCCGCCAGTGTCCCAGGCCCTGCAGGGCTCCGTCAGCCACCACCGGAGAGTTAACGCACGAGACAGGATGCTGGGCAGCCTGCGTGTTCCGCATTCAGCGTAGACCCAGACACAGTGACCGTGCTGCCCCGTGCGGGATGTCATTACTAGTTTACTGTTTGAGGAGAAGAGAAAATACCCCAAGGGCCTTTATCCCGGGCAAGCGTCTGTTCCCTCGGTGGCCGGGAGGCGGTCACCGATGCCGTCGGGGCCGCAGCTGCTCCCCTCAGACCGCCGCTCTGTTCCCTGAGCCTCCCTAGTGCAAGGGCAGGAGGTGATTCCACAAAATGCGCTTTTGAAATTCGGACATTCTTGGACAAACTGGACAGATACTCCCATTCCCGACTGTTCTCAAAGGGAGATAAGAAAAATAGTAGGGCCCTGAGTGGGCATTTACCTTGACCGCTGTCCCGCATCAGCCAGGGTGTCTCCACACTGCCCCCACCACCCCTTTCTGAGGAACAGCAGGGCTGAGTGACTCGTCCAAGACGACAGAGATGGGCTGGGGCTCCTGCGGTGCGGGCCGGCTTCTGCAGACCAGGGCCCGGCCTCGGCGGTGCTGGCTAGTAGGTGCGCAGCTGAGGTGTGGGCTGAGCCGGCCAGAGGGGCTGGTGCAGAGGCGGGGTTCGACCATCAGCGTGTGGGGTTCTGAACCAAATCTCTTCCTCTCCAGGAAGCAAACACTGGCGGCAAGGGAGGACGTTTGTGGAATGAAAAAGTAACAGCGGGCTCTTGGAGGAAATAAAGAAGCAGAGAAATGAAGAAGAATCCAGGGAAGACAGACATACGTCTCCACCGAGCGTTGACAGGCTCAACAGCCGAGGCCACTGAGAAGGCCCTGTGGAGGGAGAGGAGCCATTTGTCACCAGTGGGGACAGGCTTGAGGGCCAGGAAGCAGGCCTGATGGAGGCTCATTCATCATTTTCCCATTGTCTGGCAGCAGGGACATGAGGGGCCGGCGCCTGCACAGCCCAGGTCCGCAGAGTGAGTGCGAAGTGAGGCAGGAGGACCCAGGGGAGGAGGCCGGGCTGGCCGAGGGGACGGCCCCTGGGGTCCAGAGGTCCCTGGCTTGGGCGGCAGAGAGGACTGGAGTCACCTGAGGCCACGTGACCAGCCCCGCACCGGACTTCGCTCTGTTATGGCTGCTGGATTCACCGGGAACTCACACCAAACATGGTCTTGACACGGGCGGACCTCTCCAGGGCTAGCCGGCGTCCAGGGCGCTGCAGATGCTGTTGTCAGCCCTACAAGTTCCAAAGTGAGGCCTCTGTTCACTCTGCACCCCGAATGGGAATGCAAGTCTCTCCTTATCCTTCAAGGCTCTGCTGTTGAGCTACTCCTCCAGGAAGCCCCCCGGTCCTCCCCTCCACACTAGAGCCTCACTCTGCATTTGGACGTCAGTGCTGACCTTTTCGTCAACAGGTCTCGCCCTGCCCAGCCTGCCAGTCTGTGCCCGGCAAGGTTGTTGGCCTTCCCTTTGCTGGCGAACTGACCAGAGTCTCACAGGTGCCCTGCGTATGGACGTCCTACAGGCAGGCCCTCCACCGATCCCACCCATGAGCCAAGGGCCAGGCCAGAGGCCTCTTCTCCATGGGAGCCCGCCTGAGCCCAAGCACCTCTGGAGTCTGTTAACTGCCACCGAGGCCAGCAGTGGGCTCCCACCTGGGCCTGGAGCAGCGGCGGGATGTGCCCAGGACAGTGTCAGAGAGACCTGATTGGGCGTTTGTGCAGCCTCGGTGGTGGTGGGCGGCAGGGGGCAGACCGCTCTACTGAGGGCGGCCCCTCCAGGCCCAGGGTTGAGTGACTGCGTGAGTTAGGACTCCCCATGGTCCTGCTCCCAGGAAAGGCTGCTGCGCCCTGCCTTCTGCAGGGATGGGTGACCCCCAGGGATGGGGCGCAGCGTGAGGGAGGCTGGAGCAGGTTAGGCCCCCACAGGACTACCAGCCTGCTCCCAGGGTCCCTGGGGTCCCCGGCTCGGGCGTGAGGTCCTGCTCTTTCCTGGGGGAGAAGCTGTGAGAAGGTGCAGTCTGGGTGGTGGGAAGCAGGCCAGAGGCTGCTTCCCGCCATCTGCGAGATCTTCCCTTCTCTCACGTGCAAAAATAGACGTTTCTGTTCTGCGCGTTGGCAGGGGGGGCGGCGGGGCCTGCCAAAGCCTGGGGGAGCCCGCCAGCCTGCGGAGCTTACAAACAGTTGGGGAGGGGGTGTCTCTGTTAACTTGAAACCCCTGATCGGTAAACATGCCAATTTAAAGTGTAATTAACTCGGGCCGGAAAAAATTCAGATTTGGACTGCTTTTCACAGTTGAGGTTGTTTTTCTTTTATTTATTTATCTCTTTCCGGGTGTGGTGGTGTCTGCGGCAGGTTTTAGCCAGGAAAAATAGAAGGGGGGCCTGGGTGGGAAGGGGGCTGGCTAGAGAGGAAGCCGCAGAGGAAGGGGAGGTGGCCCTGTGTCTCCACCGCCTGTCCCGGGTGGGGTGCAGTGAGGAAACTGAGGCACAGGGCAGTAGGCATGTTCACCTCACTCCGACCCCTGTGCCAGCTGGGCCCGTGACTCAGAAGCCAAGGGGTGCCGCCGAGGGGCCCCTGGGAACACAGCCTGTTGGGCGCCCTCGGCCTCCTGACACTCCTGCTCTCTCGCTGTCAGTGCTGCCGGCCCGGCCCGTCCTGCTGGGCTCTCCGTGGCTCGGCAGGGCCGCGGCAGAAGGCAGAACGCCTCTGCCACCAGGAAGAAGAGGCCGGCATCCCCGCTTGGAACGGACACTCTGTACCCGGGAAAACCCCCCTGGGCGACAGGCCAGGCCTTCATGGGGGACCCGGCAGACCCATGGGGCACAGCGAGAGGTTGGCTATGGAAATAAACTCAAAGAAAGAGCAAATGACTGTCCTTCCGCCCGACCCGGAGAGCGAGGCCGGAAGTGCTGGTGGGAGGGATGACTGCCTTCCCGCTCCTCCTTTTCCTGCACGTTGAGTGTTACCGGCCATTTGAATAATAAATACACTTTGTGAAGTTCACACACGTGTGTGTCTGTGCTCAGGATGCTGCTCGGCGTGTGGAGGGTTTACGGAATGGCCATTGCCTCCAGAGGGTCCCGCGTCACTGTCACCACTGGCCTCAGCCCAAGGGTGCTCTGCAGGGCAGAGTCCACAGCCCGGGGCTCGCTTGGGGGTCTGGCCCCTGCACGGGAGCCCACCTTCCCGGGTGGGAGCCGGGGCCACGTGAAGGCTTGCCTTCCCCCATCTGAGGTCTCAGCTGGACCTCCAGCCCAAGTAGCGAGGGTCCCGGGGCCAGAGGCCAGGCCCAGGGGCAGAGCCCGTGCCCGTGCCTCAGCTCTGGCAGCCCCTGCCTGGTCATGACACAGCTGCTGACTCACGCAGCCCCCCAAGCACAGGAGCCAGTAATTACATAATTACCTATGAAACCTGCTGCACGCTCAGCCAGGGCCAGCTCTGGCCGGTGACTCATCTGTTTTCCCTGAGCCTGGGTCTGGGCCGACTGCAGGGCAGGGGCGCTGCTGGCCTCCCTCCCTCCCCAGCTCTGCAGGAGAAGGAAGACAGGCTGACACCCTCTTGCAGAGCCTCTGCTGGGGCACCCTCTCCCCCTGCCCCGCTCCGCAGCTCCCCAGCAGCCCCCACAGGGACTGTCCCACCTGACAGAGAAGGAAACAGGCCAGCACAGGCCTTTTAGCTTGGTTCCGTCCGTCCATCCATGGCCAGAAAGGGGTTCTGGCTACTGCTGGTGACCCCCACACACGGACCTGGAGGAACCCAACTTCCCGCTGCTCCCCCTGCTCTTGCCACCATGTCACAGAGACCTGGGGCAGCGTGACCTTGGGAAAATGCGTCCACTCTTCAAAGGGACTTTGAGTTTGGGAAAGAGGCAGAGGTTGCCTTTCCACCCTGGGCTCAGTGTATGTGCCAGAAGGGGGTGCTGTGGGGGTGCTGTTTTCAATATAAAAAGCCCTGTACAGTGGGGCTGGTGGTGTGGGCTGCAGCCTGAGGACTTGGGTGGAGTCCAGCCTTGTTGCTAGCAGGCCTTGGTTGAGCCTCAGTTTTCTCATCTACAAAATGGGTGCACTATTACCCTCCTAGGGGGATGGATGGGTTTCAAGAGCAAAGTGCTTCCCACACGCCTAGGCTGACCATGCTTCCTTGAGACAAAACACAGGGGTCTGTGCTGGGGACTAAGGGGAGGGGTGGAGGTGCCGCAATCCAAGTAGGAACAGAGCAGACAGCCAGAAACAAGTAAGTGCTACACAATGCTGATCGGTGATAGCATAGTAACGATGTCTGGTCTGGTGGGACTTCATACAAATGGTCAGGGTCAGTTCAAAGAATTTGGCATCTTAGGTGAAAACAAATTTGGTGCCCTTATAAGCCCCGCTGTAAATATCCTACCTATGCCACTTTAACCATCCCAGTGCCAGAAATGCCAGTAACCCCCATGGTGCCGGAGATAACCCCACAGTGCAGAGATAACCCCCGGTAGTGCCAGAGATAACCCCACAGTGCCAGAGATGACCCCACGGTGCCAGAGATAACCCCACGGTGCCAGAGATAACCCCACGGTGCCAGAGATGACCCCACTGTGCCAGAGATGACCCCACGGTGCCAGAGATAACCCCACGGTGCCAGAGATACCCCACAGTGCCAGAGATACCCCACAGTGCCAGAGATACCCCCGCGGTGCCGGAGATACCCCACAGTGCCAGATAACCCTTGAAACACATCTGCACCCCAACTCGACCTGGGGAGAAGCGGGGTTGCCCAATGGCCCAGATCACTTGCTGCCACCCCGACGTCCGGAGCTGTGTGCTCCCCAGGCATGGCCCAGCACTCCTGAAGTCCCCTAAAGAGGACCGGGAGAGAGAGGCCATTATGCTCAGCACTGCCATCTGGACCCAGGAAAAGTGTTTGGCAGGTCCCAGAGGTACCAAGGCCCCAGACCTGAGTGGGCCTTCCAGAGGCCCGGGCGGGCCCGGCTTCCCTCTACAGCTCCGCGCCCAGGAGAGGACACACAGGGACAGCTCTGTGGGGGTGGTCTGTGCAGCCCTCTCAGGTCACCTCCTGGGCGGGGCGTAAAGTGTGACAGGGAGGTCCCCGAGGCCCAGCCACCTTCCCGTCACACAGCGTAGTCTCCTCACCCTTCTCTTTCCCCCTCTTCACCTCCCTCCACTCCTTGCTTTTCTCTTCCCAAAGCACCATGAAGCCAGAAATGTCCACGAAGTTTCTAGAGTTACTCGGAATTGCATCTCTCTAGAGGGAACATCTGGAATGTGAGTCTGAGACCCCTTTGTTCAGGGAATTTCTAGCTTCCCCTGTGGCCTGCAGAGAGTCCTTGTCTCAGAACAGCCACCCTTCAGGGGACCCACGTCCACCCTGGAGGACCGGCAGCGCCCCCAGAGGCAGCGCGGCGTGCGCTGAGTTCTCCAGGAGAAAGACGGAGGGTCAGACCACCGGCTCCTGAGCAGTCAGTCCTTCCTGAGACCAAAGCACTGTCCTGCTGGCCTATTCTGTCCGACACCGGGCGCCAGAGGATTCTCTTCCCCTCCCGGTGGGCTATGCAGCTGACCCCACGCTGGCCCCTGGTGACAAGGCCTTTCCTTCCACAGCGGGAGGCGTCCTCCTCTCAGCTCCAGGCTCACTAGTGATGCCTGCTTGCCTCCCAGCGTGCAGCGAGCTCTGTCCCTGCTCCCAGGACTGTGCAGCTGGCCACACACCCCCTGTGGTGGTGGCCGAAAGGCCTACAAGGGCCGGGGCAGGGCTGGGCCACACGCAGCCACGAATAAAGCTGAGTTCCCTGCACGGAAAGCATATGGGTTTCCAGCCTTGGGGCCAAGTGGGTGGATTGAACAAGCCTGTGCTGCCCCCACCCCAGACCCCTCCCCACGGAGGGATGTGACGAAGTGTCACCGGCAAGTCCCTGCACCTGATGGCATCCAGCTCTGCCACACGCACACGAGGGGGGCCTTGGAGAGTCACTCGAACTCGGAAGTCAGTCTCCCGGCACACGAGCCGGGTTCTTGCGAGGGGCCCGAGGCTGCTCCTGGCACCGAGCGGGTGGCTGACGCTCTCTCCTAGGTCACTCTGCTGCCCGCTCCGCCCCCGCCCAGCCCGGCTGGTCTAGATGCTGGGGACGCTGGGCATGCTGGGCACACGGAGGGGACAGCTGAGCTCAGGCCTAGTCGCTGTGCACCAGCTTCTTGCTACGGAGAGCGGGACCCCTGGAGGCGCCGTGGCAAACACAGGGCGCTCGGCTGGACGCCCCTTCCCTGCGGTCCTGTGGGATGGGGGGCGGCTCTGCCTCCTGTCTGTGGCCTCTGTGTCAGCTTCCCCAAGGACGCTGGTATCTTCCTGAGGCCAGTGCAGGCTTGGCTAAGACTGCCTGCTCCCTAGGCTGGGACAGAGATGGTGCCCCTGGCCCGCCATGGGTGCCACCGCGTCAGTCCTCCAAGCCCCAATGGCGGCCGCCCCACGAGGGCGCCTCACAGAGGCCCGGGGCTCCCTGCTTTCCTCCAGCCCCTCCTCCAGAATCCCAGAGCAGGGCTGGGGCTTCCCTAACTCCTGCCACTGTGGGCTGTAGTTCCTGCATTTGTCCCCCCTCCTCCCCAAGTGGCCACCTAGTGTCCGGGGGTCAGCGGCCTGCGTTTGGACAGGCCAGGGCACAAATGACAGAGGTCTGAGAGGTTGGGTCAGCTCTGGGACTGGGCGCCCCGAGGTGGGAGAGAAAGACCCCTCAGCCAGACAATTACGAAGCACCTTCCCTGTTGGCATGTCGGGTCCTGCCTGGTCGCTTTCCCGTCACCTTGTCACCTGTCTCTGTTTGCAGCTGGAGGGAGACCAGCTGGGGTGGGGGTGCAGCCTGAGGACACACAGCCGCAGGGGGAATGATGATTCTCCATCTTGGGGTGCCCAGGAAAAGGTGGAGGTGGGGACCCAGAGGCCACCCTCAGGAAGGGAAGGTGCTGGGGTGTGGGGGGCGCTGGCACAGCACCCTGTATTGGGTTGGGGGGCGGAGGTGATATGGCACCAGGCTGTGGGAGCCCACCCAGCAACTCCACATACGGGGCTCCAGGGAGGGTGAGTTTTCCAGAGCTGCCAGAACGCCCCAAGAAAGACCAGAATAGAGGCTCCCAGGACAGGGAGGATGGGAGCAGGGGTTGGGTGTGGGGCGGGGGTCGTGCCCTGCAGCCGAGCCTCAGGTCAGCCATTGTCCTGGCTTCTCCAGGGGCGGATGGGGGTGGCAGCTGGGCGGCTCAGCGGAGTCACTGAGAATGAGGCCCCTAGTTGCTAATGGGCTTGGGGAAAATGGGATGCAATTTAGTCGATGTTTTTCAGGCCCAGAGCTATTGAATAAATGAAGTGCTCACAGGTCGTGAGCTGCTGACCACTGCTCAGCCTCTGGTGCCAGCGGGGCTGCAGGGGTGGGGGCGCGAGGAGGGTCGCTGCTCTGCAGGGGTGGGGGACAGCGGAGACTCGCTCTCCTGCCGGGGGATGGGGGAGCATGTTGTGGGGGTGTCTGGGTGCTGGAGGGACAGGACACAGAGAAGGACCTCAGGGGACCATCAGGAGGAAAAAGGCAGGGGCAGTGGGAGGGACTGGGGGAGGGGTCCTTGGGAGCTGGCTAGAGACCTTGAACTTACAGGTGGGGCAGGCGCTGAAGAATGAACTGCTGGGGCCCTCTTTCCATCTCCAGTGTCACTCCCAGTTAGAGACCTGTCCTAGTTATGGGGACCTCTGCACAAGCCCACCTCAAGCCTGCCTCAACCCACCGCAGTGCGGAGCGGGGCTGCCTGGGTGGAGCGGGGCTGCCTGGGTGGGGCTGCCTGGGTGGAGCGCTGGGGCTCCAGGAGCCGCACGTTCTGGAGACAGCAGCTTCCCTGAGCTGTCATGGGGAAGCACCTCCGCCACCCCCCGCCCCCAGGAGCTCTGGTGCTGTAAATGGGTGGGAAACTGGAGAGTCTCCACGGGGTCAGCTCCAGCCTGGGGCAGGTCTGGGAGAGGGGCTCCGGGGCCCCACCCTATGGACAGTCCCTGGGTGGAGAGTGGAGGCCGTAGGGGCAGCTGCCTGTGACCCTGCGCAGGTCTCCTGCCCTCAGGGCCTTCGGCCCCTGCGGTCCAACGACAGAGGCAGACGTGGGGTCCCCCAGCGCAGGCCAGGTGCTCAGCAAACTGCGCAGCTCCAGGGGCCCGGGAACTTCCGACGCCCACGCTCCGGGTCCTGAGTTCCATCCGGCTTTCTAGAGCACGCACTGGAGCCAATGCAGGGGTACCCCCTCAGAGACCCCCATCTCAGCCTCAGTGAGGGGCTGGGTGAGGGCCTGCTCGCCCCACCCTCTGCTAACCTCCCCCTTCTCTCCACCCCAAAGCCGTACCCCAGCCCCCAGGGCCCGTGAGCTGTGAACCTGGACCTGTCACAGGAGGAAGCGTGGGGTCTGAACCCAACCCCCCACGTGAAGGCTCTGTGGGTGGTGGCAGGGGTTGGCACCAGCGACTGTCCCCAAGAGCCACCAAACCGCCCACTTGCTCAAGGTCCAGAGTATCTCTGGAGCCCCCCATCCTCTCCACCCAGCACCACTGAACTCTGGGGGTCCTCAAGAAAGGAGCTTCAGAAACTTGGCTTCCAATACAGGGCCCCTCACCCAGGTTCCCGGGTGCTGGGTGAGTTTTCCACCCATTTACAGCACCAGGGAACCCAGGTTCCCGGCTCCAGGGTCTCAGTAACGTGCCAGCCACAGGGGTCCAGAGCTCTTACCACTGTAAGCTGCTCAGAGAGAACAATCACCCACCTTTATTACTGTATTTTATTTTAATTGTCCCCTTACTGTGGCAATGACTGTGTATTCTTATATGTTAATCAGAGCAACACGTGTCCAGGAAAACACAGTAGATGCAGGCTTTGCTATCTGCGGTCAGGCCTCCCTGGGGGTCCTGGGACCTGGTTAAGGGGACTAGCCAATGAAAAGGAGGAGGCAGGGCCCACTGCGCAGGGGCTCCCCCAGCTGCTCGCCAGGAAAGGTGAGGCACCGGGAGACGCTCTCCTAGGAGGACACAAGGGCCAGCCAAGCATGTCCCAGCAGGTGGTGGAGGGCCAGGGCAGGGCGGCTTCTGCATGCCAGCCTCACCGACCTCAGGGTCCCTCAGCTCTTTCAGTCTTCCCCTCAATGAGGACTACTACAGCTGGGGTGTCAGCGTCCCAGCCAAAGGCCACCGAGAGCACACGGAGGATGAACAATGGGGTAAGTCCACTTTTGCAGCGAGGAGGTAGCACCCCGGGCATCTGCATGAGGGGTGTTGTCTGAAAGGCAGAGATGCTCCGACTTGGGTCTGAATGAGGGGCCAAGGAGCAGGGCTGCTCTGATTGGCTGCTGTCAGAGGCGGGAGTTTGGGCGTCAGACCAAGGAGGAAGCTCAGTTTGGAGGAGCAGCTGTCACTCACCTTAGCCAGGAAAGGGGTCATGTGGGAGCCTGCCCTGTGGTCTGCTCCTAGACGCAGCTGTGAGTGGTCTGGTGTGTCCCATGGACCACTGTCCGAGTGCTCTTGTCTGAGCTGTCGGTCTCGAGGTGTTTCCGTCCACCAGGGGATAGCACTGTCCCTGGGGTGCCCCAGCATCTGGCACAATGTCGCTCCTTTTTCTCTCCTGGCTGGTAAAGGGCTTCCCAAGCTCGGCCAGTAGGAATGACTCTGAGAGCAGGTCCTGTGCTGGATTTGGTTGTTTACATCAGGATCCCCCACCCCAACTAGCTGGAGGGAAAAATGTGCTTAGAGCGCACCGTTTGATGATTTACTATCCCTACACATTGTGAAATCGTTACTGTGGTCAGTGTAGGAGACGGCACATTCACCCAGGATCCTTCCCAGAAGGGCCGCTTGTGGTAAAAGACCGTCTTCCTTACCAGCTTTCACACAACTGCAGCATAACTGGTCACACTCACCGCGCTGGGCAGCAGATACCATGACTTATTCTTTTATCTTGAACTTAAAAATTAGTTCTTATTAAACAAAAACAAAAAAAGCTCACAAAAACAAGAAAGGAAGGGAAAAATAAACTAAACTGACAAGCAAGCTCCATCCACCCTGTGACTTTACCACTCACCCTACCCCCTCGGCAACCTCAGGCTTGATGACCAAATCCAAAGGTTTGTTTTAATTTTATTTTATCAGTTTTTTTTGTGTGTAGTTTCTCCACATTCTAAGTACAGGTGAAATTATTTAATACTTATCATCTTCTGATTCACTTCACTCAGCAAAATACCCTTGAGTTCCCTCCATGTTGTCAAGAATGGGAAAATTTCATTTTTTTATGACTAAGTAGTGATGTCCTACTGCATGTGATATGTCTGTATATGTATGTATACATGTATATATTTATATATACATTTATAGGTATATATTGTTTTCCGAATAACATAGTTCTAAATCTTTAAGATGTGCAATTGGATTGTTTACCTCATATTTTTTTATTTCTTGATATAAGGCTATCATGCTGTGATGTCTTATCATCTTAGTACATCTTTTGCTGCATCCCATAGTTATAATAACTTGTGTCTTCAGTCCTTATCTTCAAGTATTTTTAAAGTACTTCTTTGATTTCCTCAATGATCCAAGTTTCCAAGAGCATATGATTTTGTCTCCATATATTTGAGCTATTTCAAATCTCCTTTTTTGACTGAGATCTAACTTTACAGCATGGTGATCATAGAAGATACTTGGTAAATGTCAGTAACTGAAAATTTATTGACAAGTGTTTTTATTTCCCAACATATGATCTCTACTTGATAATGTTCCATGTGCCCCTGAATATAAATTCCAACATTTTTATATGGAGCATTCTGTAGGCTCACTGAGTGCATGTGTTGTAATTCATCATTAAGGTCTGTTATTTCATTGTTAATTCTGTTTGGTTGATGTGTCCATTACTGCGAATGTAGTTCAAAAAAGTTTCCTGCTATTATATATATCACTCTAGCTTTATTAATAGCTGCTTTATGTATTTTGATGCTCCGTCATTTGGTACATATATGCTAATAAGCGTTATGTCCTCTAGCTGAATTAGGCTGACCATGTTTCCTTGAGACAAAAATGACACATTGGGATGTCAAAAACAGGTTAGGGTTATGTGCTGGTGACAAAGGGGAGGGGAGGAGGTGGAGTAATCCAAGCAGGAGCAGAGTAGACAGACCAGAAACAAGTAAGTCCTATGTGATGCTGATCGGTGATCACATAGCAATGGTATGTGATCCTGTGGGGCTTCGTACGAATAGCCTGAGTCAGTGCAAGAAATTTTGGCACCTAAGGCAAAAAAGAAATTTGGATCTCTTATAAGCCCTGCTCTAAATATCCTGCCTAAAACACTTTCTGCTTTAAGCACCCCAGTGTCATAAATGCCCAATAACTGGCTCAATGACAGAGATAACCCCCAGAGTGCCAGAGATAACCCCCACAGTACTGACTTGCAGCCCTACCACACTTTGGTGTTCTGTTCCCTTTGAAGAAATAGGCACATGCAGTGTGGGAGGTGGGGAGATTTTCTTCCCAAGGCTCTTGCTTCCTTTCAGGAGAGTGGGAACAGTAGTAGCAGTGTGGTTCACTACAATCAGCACCTGCAAAGGCCATCTTCAATGTGGGGCAAAAGGGGACGCTGCTTTTGGGCCCACTCAACAGACTGGGCCTGAAGCAACTCAACTCACCCTTTTGCCCACAGTAAAGATGGACCTGGCCGATTAAAACGGGACAAAATTGACATTTATAGTAAGATGATTTGCCAGGAAATATGAAAAAATGGTAGTGTCCCATTTAAAATGTTACATATGGTCGGTCTAAGCTGAATTGACCCCTTAATCATTGTATAATGTCCATTTTTTGTCTCATTATTGTATATTACATAAGAATGACTATCCCCACCTTTTTCAGGTAACTTTTGGATTTTAATATTGACAGCCAACATGGTACTTTTAATCTATATTTGTCTTTAGAGGTTAGGTGTGTTTCCTGTGGGCAGCAGAAAGTTGGGTTCTACCACGTAATACACACAGCCACTCTGTACCTTTGAGCAATTTAACATTTAGAGCAATTATTGACATGTTATTGCCACTTTATTACTGCCTTCTAGACATTGTTTACAATATTTCTGCATTTTTCGTTCTTTTAAAATACTCCTGTGTTTTAATGGCTTCATTTTGTATTATATTTGAGCTCCTCTTTTGCTTTCTAATTTGATTCATCTATAGATTTTTGGTCTGTAGTTACTGTGAGATATGCATATACAATTTTATGCTTACAACTTGTTTTGTGTTGCAAGCCAGTTAAACTTGAACTCATTCTAACAGTCCTCCATTTTACCCTCTTCCTTCCCTTCATTTCATATTTTTGGAATCTTGCTTATGAGGGAGATTTCTCTCTCCCTTTTAAAAATAAAGATCCCTTTGTATTTCTGGTAAAGTTGGTTGAGAGATAGTACATTCCCTGAACTTTTGTTTGAGAAACTCTTTCTCATTCATTCAAGAATGATAACCTATTTATATCAGAGTATTCTTGGTTTGAAGTTCTTTTCTTTAAGTACTTTCAACATATCATGTCACTACCTTCTGGCTTGTAAGGTTTCTGTTCAGAAACCCATAGACAGTCTTCTGGGGATTCCTTTATGTGTAGCTTATTTTTCTCTAGTTGCTTTATGTGTAGCATATTTTTCTCTAGTTGCTTTAAGGATTCTTTGCGTTTGATATTTGTCATATTTATTATAACATGTCTCCATGAGTGTCTTTTGGGTTTCATTAGTTTGGAACTTCTTGGATTTGGATGTCTATTTCCTTCCCCAGGTTAGGGAAGATTTTGGCTATTTTTTGAAATAGGGTTTTGTACCTTTCTTCTGGAATTCCTGTGATGTGAATGTCATTTCTCTTGTTACCCCACTGCCTTCTAATCCTATCTCAGTATTTTATATTATTTTTAACACTTTCTGGTCCATTTCCGTAGTCTCTGCTGCCCGATCTTACATCTCGCTAGTTGTACTAACAGCCTCTTCTAGTCATGTCGAGTACCTCTGTCATGTTTTCTTGTTTAACAATTGTGTTCTGACACTGGATCTATAATCTTCTGGCCTTTTCTTTTTTTATTTTTTAAAGTGTAATTTTCCTTGCTGTGTGTGCAATTTTGCTCTATTTGTGTGGAGAAGGTGGGCTCAGAATCCTACTCCTCTGCCATCTTGGATCAGAAGCTAGCTTGGTTCTACCTTTATAGCACTGTGATCAGATACCTGCTGTATTTCCATCTTCACAAACACATTGACACTTCTCTATGTCCCAACATGTGATCTTTCCTTGAGAATGTTCCATGTGCACTTGGAAAGAGTGAAAAAAGTACTGATGCTTTTGGACCACGTATTCTGAATCTGTTTAGTGAAACCATCTAGTCTAATTTTGTCATGCAGACATGTTGCTTCCTTGTCAGTTCTGTTTTGTTGATTTGCTCATTGTTTTAACTATGCTATTAAAGCCACAAACTATTATTGTTTTACTGTCTATATCTCTATAGCTCTGCTAACTTTCTGCATTACTGCACTCCATCATTTGGTACATATATGTTGATAAGTGTTATGTTCTTTTGCTGAATAGATGTCTGAGTCATTATATAATGTCCTTTTCTGACTTGTTTACCTTTTTTAAACCTGGAAGTCAATTTCATATAAGTACGGCAGTTCCTATCTTCTCATGTTATTATTTGCTTGTAAAATTGACTTCCAAACTTTTAAGTCTACACTTATCTTTGAAGATAGATGAATTTCCTGTAGGCAACAGGAAGCTGGACTTTATTTTTAAACCATACAACCACCTTGCATGTTTATTGGTGAATTCAAACCATTAGCATTCAGGGAAATTATTGAGACGTAAACCAGCCATTTTATTACTTGCTTTATCATTGTCATTCATCACTTTATTACTTGCCTCATTTTTACATTTTGTCTGCATTTTTTTGTTCTCTTAATCTCTTCTGTGTTTTGATGGTTTTGTTTTTTGTGTTATCTTTGAGTTCTCTTTTAATGATCTCATATAAATTTTTGTTCTGAAGTTATCATGAGGTTTACATATGATTTTATGCTTGTTATCTGTCTTAGGCTGAATGCAAATTAAACTCATTCTAATAATCCACAGTTTTCTCTCTTCCTTCCTCTCATTTGATATTTTTGTCTTACTGCTTGTGAGTGGTATCTGTTTTTATTTTATAAAGCTCCTTTGGTATTTCTTGAAAGGCTGATTGAGTGATAATAATTATTTTCACTTTTGTTCGTGTGATAGTCTATCATTCCTTAAGTTCTGAATAACAGTGAATGAGGTAGATTATTCTTGGTTGGCAGTCCTTTTCCTTCAAGCTATGAACATACCATGCCAGCCCCTTCTAGGTATAAGGTTTCAACTGAGAAATCTGCCCATATTCATATGGGGGTTCCTTTTACGTTGCTTTATGAACCCTTTCTTTGTTTTTTTTTTTTTTTTATTTTCACCATTTTAATTGTAATGTCTTGATGTTTGTCTGTTTGGGTTTAATATTTTGGAACTTTCTGAGCTTCCTGAGTCTGGATATCTACTTCCTTACCCAGATTAGGCAAGTTCTTGATGATTATTTTTGATATGGGCTTTTTGTTCCTTTCTCTTCTCCTTGTGAATCCCATTGGTTGTTTTTCTTGACATTATTCCACCATTCTCTTATATTAACTTCATTTTCTGATTTTTTCCCATTTTCTGGTCTGCGTGTTTTCTGTTGCCCTACCCTTTATATCAGATGCAATAATATCAGATGACTCTAAGTTGACTGGTGAGTACCTTTATTGTGTTTCTGTGATTTCTGATGGAAATAGTTGTGGGTTTTTTTCTTCATTAAAATTCTCAATTTGCTCACCCATTGCTCTCTTGATTTCAGTAAGAATCTTTATGACTAGTCCTTTAACCTCCTTCTTCAAAAATATTATCTACTTCTGAACTATCATCCAGAGGTTTTCAATACATCATTTGCTATATATTTCTGGCCTGGGATGATGGCATGAGATGCTGGGCTTCCTGCTGCTGTGTGGGTGTAAGCCTGTCTTCCAGTCCAATCAGCTGGCATGCCAGAGATACTACGGGTGCAGCTGAGACCCCAGCCCACCAGAAGCTAAAAGGGGCCACGGAAATCCAAGAGGCTGCTGAGCTGTGCCAACAGTACAAACCTCCAGCGGCTGTGACTGGTCAAGCCAGGAGAGTCCCATAACCACTGTCACTCCAAGGCAATGTGAACTTTATCTTCTTTAGCCTCAGGTGAAGGACTACACACCCCCAGCTGCACTTGGGCTGCAAAATCAACTCTTATATAGGTTTTTACCCAGAAGCACCTGCAAGGGCAATGCAGCCCCAGCCCTTTCGTAGATGGTCCTGCTGGTGGCCAGGGTACTGGAGCTGCAGGTCTCAGGACTGAATGAGCTGATCATAATAAGGTACCTCCCCTATAAATCCCTTCCCTCTTTCTCAAGGTCACAGCCTTGAGGGGAAGGACCAAGACAGAGGTCCATTCTTAATTAGCTCCCAGCCGGAGTCTTCCTAGAGGCATAAGTTCCAACTGCCAAGGTGTGAGGCCTTCAGACTCCAGCCACTAACCAGACCCTGTCACCAATTGTCATCTCAACAGTCATCCCAGGTGAGGTGGAGGCAGGTGTTTCAAATGAGCACTGGGTTTGGATATGGTAGGAAGTCTTACAGGTTAATCCATGCTGCCCCCAGGGGCAGAATGTTCTTTTTGTGTTAATGATCAAATTATATTGTTTATGTTATAACATATTGTATTATTTATATGTATGTACTGCCTTTTCTTTATCCATTCATTGATTCAAAGACAGATTGTCTCCATGTCGTGGTGATTGTGAATAAATGCCACCATGAACATGGAATGCAGATACCGCTTCAAAATCCTGATCTCATTTCCTTGGGATATATACCCAGAAATAAGATGTCTGCGTTGTACATAGTTCTATTTTTTAACTTTTTAGGTACCTCCACACTGTTTTCCACAGTGGCTATACCAGTTTACATTCCAAGAAACCATGCACAAGGTTTTCCTTTTCTCCACAGCCTCACCTGCACTTGCATCTTTTTGAATTGTTTTAATTGAAGTGGCATTGATCTTAGAATTACACAGGCCTCAGAGATATTATGGTTTCTGCCCAGACCACTGAAATGACGTGATTGTTGGAATAGAGTAAGCCAAACAGCATTTTTGAGCCTTCCCAGAGCATATACAAGTTATGTTTACACTCTAACATGGTCAATTAATTGTGTAATAGCATTATGTATAAAAATGTACATACCTAAATTCAATGCGACACAGAGACGTAAGTGAGCACATGCGGTTGGACAAATGGTGCTAGTAGACTGTTTGGATGCATAGTTGCCACAAAACTTTCACTTGGAGAAAGGTATTGCCTGCAAAATACAAAAAAGCGAAGCTCAAGAAAGTGAAATGTGCCTGAGTAGTTTTGAGGTGTACCATATTATAATTCAACATCTGTGTATCCTGTATTGTGACCCCCACCAAAAGTCTAGCTTCCATCCATCATAATTGATGCCCTTGATCCAATATATTCACCGCCCACCCATCCTTGGTAACTACCATTTTGTTCTCAACACAGAGTCCATTTTGTTTCGTTTCTGATAATAGCCATCTTAACAGGTGGGAGGTGATATCTCATTGTGGTTTTGATTTACATTTCCTATGATCAGTGATGTTGAGCCATTTTCTGGTACCTATTGGCCATTTCTATGTCATCTTTGTAAAAATGTCCAGTCAGGCCTTTGTCCATTTTGTTATCAAGTTATTTATATTTTGATTATTGAATTTTATGAATTCCATGCATATTTTAGATATTACCCCATGTTATTCATAATCTGCAAATATGTTCTCACATTCCATAGGATGCCTTTTCATTCTGTTGATTGTTCCCCTGACTGCAAGAGACTTTTTTTAAATTTATTTTTTATTTTAGTAATTATTCTATGTATTAAAATAATTTCCTATGTGTAGGTTTCCCATTTGTTAGATATATTTCAACATGATATGCCCTCCACCAAATCACCAAGTGTTCTTCCCCATTGTCCAGTGGGCTTCACCACCATTTGCCCCCACCCACCCCAGTCTCTTTTGATCACCTCAGTTCTGTTACAAATGTTTCAGGTTTGGTTATGTTTCATCTGTTTCTTTGTTTTGTCTATTCACTTTTGTCTATTAATTTGTCTATTCACATTCCACTTGTGAGTGAGCTCATTTGGTATCTATCTTTCTTCTTTTGACTTGTTTCACTTAGCATCACCTCCTCTAGTTCCCTCCATATGGATTCAAATGACAAGGTTTCATCTCTCCCAAGAGCTGTGTAATATTCCATTGTATATATGTACCACATCTTTATCCACTCATCTGATGTTGGGCACTTAGGTAATTTCTAGTTCTTAGCTATTATGAATAGAGATGCCATAAATATGGGGATCCTGAATGTAGCAGAAGGTTGGGTTATGCTTTTTAATCCATTCAGCCATTCTGCATCATTTGGTGAGTTCAGTTCATTAGCATTTAGGGTGATTATTGATATATATCGGCTTAGTGTCATTTTATAATTTGTCTTCTGTATGTCGCTCCAGGTGATGACTTGTTCTCATTCTCTTTTTAGGTCAGATGGGTGCAGTTATGTTTTGATTGATTTTGCCTTTATTTTCTTCTTCACTTTCTCCCAGGAGATATATTTTGAGGTTACCCTGAAGTTAGCATTAACAGTTCTATGTTCACTAACTAACTTTATTTGAAAGCATATTAGTCTCCCACTCATTCTAAATATCCACATTTTTGTTCTCTTCTCTGATTCCCTTCTTTTAATATTTGCTGTCTTACTGTTTTTCTGTGTGATTTCTTTATGCTTTAGAGAGCATCCTTTAATATTTATTGCAAAACAGGTTTTGTGGTGATACGTGCCTTTAAATTTTGCTTGTCAGAAAAGTTTTTAATTATTCCTTCAGTTTTGAATGATAATCTTGCCGGATATAGTATCCTAGGTTGAAAATCCTTTTCTTTTAGTGTTTTGAATATATTTTGCCATTGCCTTCTGGGGTGTAGACTTTTATCTGAGAAGTCTGCTGACAATCTCATGGGAGCTCCTCTGTATATGACATGTTTTTCTCTGGCTGCTTTTAATAGTCTTTATCTTCTGCTTTTGACATTTTTAGGACAATGTGTCTGTGTATATTTCTGTTTGGGTTTCTGTTATTAGGAACTCTTTGAACTTCCTGGATCTGGAGGCTGCTTCATTCTTCATTGGGGAAGTTCTCAACTATTATTTCTTCAAATATGGTTTCTACCCTCTTTTCTCTCTCGTCCTATGGGATCCCTATGATGTGAATGTTGTTCCTTTTGATATTATTCCAGAGGTCTCGAATGCTTTGATTCTTTGAATTTTTTTTATATCTTTGTTGGTTTGCTTGATTGAGTTCCTCTGTACTGTCTGCCAGATCACTGATTCTATTGGAAGCTTCATCCATCCTCTTGTTGATTCCCTTTATTGAGTTCTTTAATTCAGTCATTGTGTCTCTTACCTGTTTGATGTCTTGTTTTAATTCTTCTCTTTGCTTCCTGATATTCTCGTTTACTGCCTCTACTGATTTCTGGATTCCCATGAGTATGTTAATCACCATTACCCTAAATTCCTCTTCAGGTAATTTACTACATCTGCTGTATTCAGATTTTCCCCTGGGTTTTTTATTGGATCCATCATTTCATGTCTATTTCTCTGTGCCTTTGCTCTATTTGGAATTCTGTTTATATTTCTGAGGGTTCAGTTTCCCTGGCGTTGCATAGGTGTGATTTGCTCAGGATTGGCAATCAGGCTGCAGTTTCACCTCTAGCCACAAGGTGGTGCTAGTGGGTAGAGTTGACGTTTGGGGCTGCCTTCTCACTGTATTCCAGGAGGTGGGACACCTGATGGGTGGGATTTCCGGTGGGCAGATGTGTGGTGGGCGGGATTTCCGCTCAGTGGACCCCAGGTTCTGGTGTGAAATGGTTATGGGAGAGGTTTGATTTAGTTGATTTCCCATTATGGCTGTGCTCAGTGCAATTACACTGCGCAGGCTCCACTCAGCTCCCGGTGCGCTGGCCCTCCCTTCACTGCGTCCCAAGTTGACCCTCCGTGGCTCCACGTCTCAGCCCCACCGGGCCTGCCTCTCGCTGCCTCTGCAGCTGGTCCCAAAATCCCAGCCTCCACCCCACTGCGGGGCTGGAGACCCCTGAGCTCCATTCTAAATCCAAGTCTGCAGCTTAGCTGAGAACCACACCGGGTGCCCTCACGCACCATTAGTCATCAGCTGATCCGTCTCCAGCTGAAGCGCCTGTTGTTTCTTCATGTTTGCCTCAGGAAAACAGGTGATTGTTTTGTTGTTTTTTTTTCTGGTGTCTGTGGGGAGCCACCTGAAAGTGCGTCCTATTGAGTCACCATCTGGAAGTCGATCTGTCTATGAGAGGCTTTTTAAGATTGAGGTAGGGTCCCTCATTTATCTTTGTTTTCATTGTCTTAACTTTTGGTTTTATAGCTGAGAAATGACTGCCAAATCCAGTGTTAAGAATATTTCTTGCATGCCTGCTGGTGAATAAGCGGGTCAGTGAAAAGGCCAGGGGATGTAGTCCACTTACAGTCTAAGGACCTGGGTTGAGTACCCAGACTCTAGGGTGGGTGGGGTGCAAAAAATGTTAATAACTAAATAAAAAGAAATAAAATACGTTTCCTTCCTCTTTCTTCCTGCCTACCTTCTGACCTTTTCTGCCTCAACTTTTCCTTTAATAAATCTTCTGTTTTTTTCTAGGACTTTTGTGGTTTTAGATCTCCCTTTAAAGTCTTTGATCCATTTCAAAGTAATTTTTGTGAGTAATGAATATCCGGGGTCAAGTTCTTTCTTATGCATGTGGATATCAATTTTTCTCAGTGCCATTTATTGAAGAGACAATCCTTTCCCCAACCTGTTTTCGGTGTCCTTGTCAAAGATTCATTGCCCATATACCGATGGGTTTATTCCTGAGTTTTCTGTTTAGTTGGGTCAATGTATCTGCTTTTATGCCAATACCACACCCTTTTGATTACTACAGGGCTTTGTAATACAGTTTGAAGTTAGGAAGCATGAGGCTGTCAAGTATTGTCCTTCATTTTCAAGACTTATTTGATATTCGGAGTCTTTCGTGGTTTTCTGTGGCTATCAGGATTTTTTTTTCTTCCTCTGTGAAAAATATCATTGGAATTTTGATAGGGATTGCATGACATCTACAGATGGCTTGGGTGGTACAGACACTTCACAATATTAATTCTTCAATCCAAGACCACTGCTTTTTTCATCTGTTGTTTCTTCTTCAATTTCTTTCACCACTAACTTATCATTTTCAGTGTACAGGTCTTTCACCTCTAGATTGAATTTATTCATAGGTACTTCTTTGTTTTGGGGGGAGAGAGTATTGTAAACAGGATTGTTTCTTCATTTTTATTTCATGTGGTTGTTAGTGTAAGAAACATAACTGATTTTTGTGTGTCAATTTGGGACTGAACACTGTCAAGTTTTGTATTCATTCTAGTAGTTTGGGCAGTGTTGTTCGGATATCTCTATAGAAGGTGACACCATCTGCAAACAGACAATTTTACTTCTTCCTATCTGGTGTGGATTCTATTTATTTTTTTTCTCTTGCCAATTGTTCTGACTGGAATTTCCAAAGCTATTTTATTGTATTTTAAATTTAATATTTCTGGAGGTAACTTTGATTTACAAAATAATATAAGCCCACATGTTCAGTTTCACCCTTCATCAAATATATGACAACATGCCCTGCCTACCACCCAATGACCAAAGGTTCTCCATCCCTGTTCATGGGATCCCACACTTCTTGCTCCCACCACACCAACCCTTTCCTCACCAGTAACCTCAGTTCAATTGTCAATGTCTAAGTATTAGGTTTTCTTTAGCCTGTTCGTTTGCTTAATTTCTTTATATTCCTCCTATGACTGTGATCATATGTTGTTTGTCTTCCTCCTTCTGACTTATTTCACTTAAAATTATCCCCTCTAGTTCCATCCATGTCACAAATGACAGAATTTCATCTTTTTAGGGCTGTGTAGTATTTCATTATGTGTGTGTGTATATATACATATACATATATGTATGTATGCATATATGTCACACCTTCTTTATCCATTCATCTGATGATGGGCACTTAGGTAGTTTCCAGTTCTTGTCTGTTATAAATACTGCCACAATAAATATGAGGCTACATATATCTCTGCAAATTAATGTTTTATACTTTTGGGGTAGATACCCAGAGGTGGATGACAGAATCATATGGGATTTCCATTCTGTTTTTTGAGGTAGTTCTCCATAAAAGTTGCACCAATTTACACTCCCATCAACACTGTAAAAGGGGTCCCTTTTCAGCGCATCCTCACCAGTACTTGTTTCCAAACTTTTGGAGAATCGTCATTCTCACAGGTGGGAAGTAATATCTCATTGTTTTGACTTGCATTTCCATAATAAAAAACTAGCCACCTAAATGTATTCTTTGGAGAAATGTCTATCCAATTCTTCTGCCCATTTATTGATTGGGTTGTTTTTCTCTTGAGTTTTATAAGTTCTTTATATATTTGGGTTATGAAACCCTTGTCAAAAGTATGATATGCAAATATTGTCTCCCAAGCAGTAGAAAATCTTTTCATTTTGTTGATAGTTTCTTTCACTGTGGAGAAAGCTTTTTAGTTTAATGTGATCCCATTTGCTTAATTTGTTTTTGTTTCTCATGTTGCTGGAGTTGTGTCCTCAAAGACCTCTCTAAGGCTGATATCATGGAACATATTGCCTATGTTTTCTTCTAAGTATTTTATGGTTTCTGGTCTTATGTCCAAGCCTTTAACCCATTTGAATTAATTTTTGTGTATGGCTTTAGATAGTAGTCTAGATTCATTGCTTTGTAACTTGCTATCTAGTTTTCCCAACATCATTTATTGAAAAGACTTTCCTTTCTCCATCTTATGTGATTGGTTTCTTTGTCCTAAATTAACTGACCACATATATGTGAATCTACTTTTGGTGATTTAGCTCTATTCCACTGATGCATATCTCTGCTTTTATTTCAGTACCATACAGTTTTGATCACTGCCACTTTATAGTATAGCTCAAGATCTGTGAGCGTGATAGTTCCACTTTTGTTCTTTGATTTCATGATTGGTTATTTGGTATCTTTTGTTATTCCACAAAAATAAAAAAAATTGTTGTGTTTCCTTGAAAAATATCAGTGTGGTTTTGATTGGGATTGCATTACATGTTTATATTGTTTTAGCAAAAATTGCCATTTTAGCAGTATTAATTCTTCCCAATCATGAGCATGGAATATCTTTCCATCTGTTTTTATTTTCCTTTATGTCTTTTAATAAAGTTTTGTAATTTTCATTATACAGATCTTTCACCTCCTTTGTTATGTATACCCAGGGTATTTAATTATTTTGTTTCCATTGTAAAAAGGATAGTTTTCCTGATTTCATGTTCTTATTGTTTCCATATAAAATGCAACAGATTTTATAGATTAATTTTGTAGCTTAACACTTTACTATGCTCATTAATTCTGGTAGTTTGATGAAATTTTAAGAATTTTCTACGTGTCTATCATCTGCAAAGAGTGATAGTTTTAATTTCTTTTTCATTTTGTATTCCTTTTATTTCCTTTCTTGCCTAATTTCTCTGGCTAAGATCTTCAGTATAATGCTCAGTCACAGTGGTGAGAGTAAACAGCCTTGTTTCATTCTTGATCATAAAGGAAATATTTTCATTTTTTCACCATTGAGTATGATGTGGGATGTGGTTTATCATATATGGCTTTTATTATGTTGAGCTATTTTCCTTGTATCCTAATTTTATGTAAAGTTTTGTCATAAATGACCACTGAATCCTGTCAAATGTTTTTTTGCATCTATTGATATTATCATATGATTTTCCCTGGCTTTTGTTAATGTGGTGTGTTACATTTATAGAAATATGTATGTTGAATCATACTTGTATCCTTGGAATAAATCCCACTTGATCATGATGGATGTCATGTATTTTTTTTTATGTATTGTGGATTTGGTTTGCTAACATTTTGTTGAAAATTATAACATCTATATTCACTGGAGATATTGGTCTGTAATTTTCTTTCTTGGTGATATTTTTGTCTGCTTTTGGTATCAGTGTAATATTGACCTTATAGAAAGGATTTGGAAGTGTTCCCTGTTGTTCAGTATTCATAGTTCTTCTATGAAGATTTGGTAAAACAGTAGGAAAGTCATTTGGTTCTGGCCTTTTATTTTTTGAGAGACTTTTGATTACTTTTTTAATTTTCTTGCTTGTAATAGTCTTCTTCATATTTTCCACTTCTTCCTGATTCAGGCTTAGTAGATTGGATGTTTCTTTAAAACAAATCTGTCTTATGTTTTCTACATTGTCTTACTTATTGGCAAAATGCTATTCATAATAGTCTCATGATGCTTTGTATTGCTGACTTACCCATTGAAACTTCTCTAATTTTATTTCCGATTCTAGTTTTGAGAGTTATCTTTCTTTTTTTTTCTTAGTGAGCCTAGCCAAAACTTTGTCAGTTTTTGTTTATTTTTTTCAAAGAAACAGCTTTTGGTTTTATCATCTGAATTGTCTTTTATTTCTACATCCTGTTTCTGCTCAGTGTTCTATTATTTCCTTTCTTCTACTGACTTTTGACTTCAATTGTTCTGTTCCTAACACCTTTAGATTCAATTACTTTTTTTTTTTTTTTTGAGGTCTGGATTATGATGCACTTCCCTTTTAGTACTGCTCTTGCTGAATCCCATAAGTTCTGGTAGCTCATGTCTTCATTTGGTATTTGTATTTTGAGTTTCCAACTACTTTTAAATTTCTCTTTTGATTTCCTCTTTTACCTTACAGTCAATCAGAAGCATATTCTTTAGCCTCCATATATTTTAGAATTTTCCAGCTTTCTTTTTTATGATTTATTTTTAGTTTTATGCTATTGTTATTGGAAAAGATGCTTGATATGTTTTTAATCTTTGTTAACTTGTTGAGGCATATTTTGTTTGCCAACATATGGTCTATCCTTGAGAATGTTCCATGAACACTTAAAAAATATGAATTCTGCAATTGTTGGATGAAGTTTTCAGTAATGTCTATTAAACTCATCTATTTTAATTTGTCATTTAAAAATGTTGTTTTCCTGTTAATTTTCTGCTTGATTAATCTGTCGGTTGTTATAATTTGGTGTTGAAGTCTCCTACTATGATTGTATTTCTGTTGATGTCTCTCTTCAGTCCTGTTAATAATCGCTGTTTGTATTTTTAGGCTACTTCATTTAGTTCATATAGTAATAAGATTTATATTGTCTTGTTGAATTGACCTCTTAATCATCATATAATGTCCATTCCTGTCTTTTGTTACCTTATTTAGAGAAATTATATTTTATATGATATAGGTATGATAATGTTCGCCTTTTTAGGTTACATTTGACTGTAGAATTGTCTTCCAACCACAGACTTAGAGTCTATATTTAATTTTTGAGTGTAAATGAGTCTTCTGAATGCAGCAGGGAGTTGGGTTATATTTGGTTTTGTGTTATTCAGACACTCTATGCCTTTTGATTGGTGGATTCAGTTTATTAAAATTTAGGGTAAAATGTAGGGTAACTGTTTATTGCCATTGTGCTGTCTTCTGGGTGTTTTTGCAGGCAGTACCTTTGTTCTTGTCTTTCTTTTCTTAGGTGCTTTGAAAGCATTTATGTTGTGTTTGGTACATCCTTTTATTTTATTTCTTTTTCCTCTGGCTGTATATCTTGAGGATACTTTGGGGTTTGCATAAAAGTTTATAAGCTTATAACCTATTTTTCACTTGAAAGCAAGTTAATCTTGTGCTCATTCTAATAGTTCACAATTTTACTCTTCTCCCTACATTTTATATTTTTGATGCTTTACTGCATTTCAGTGAGTTTTTTTTTTTTAGAGAACTTCCTTTAGTATTTCTTGTAGGGCTGGTTTTATGGTGATGAATTTCTTTAACTTCTGCTTCTCTGTGAAGATCTTTAAAATTCCTTCCATTCTGAGTGATAATCTAGCAGAGTAGAATATTCTTGGCTGGAAGTCCTTTTCTTTCAGTACTTTGATTATACCATGCCATTCCCTCTGGCCTGTAAAGTTTCAGCTGAGAAATTCACTAACAGTCTTATGGGGCACCTTTGCATGTAACTCATTTTCCTCTACCTGCTTTTAAGATTCTTTATCTTATATTTTGACACTTTAATGACAATTAAATGGTGTAGGCCTGTTTGGGTTTATTTTGTTTAGTATTCTTTAAGTTTCCTGGGTCTAGAGGTCTGCTTCCTTCCTCAGGGAAGGAAAAATTTCAAATATTATTTCTTCAAATTTGATTTCTGTCCTCTGTACTCTCTCCTCCTTTGGGGACTTTGATGTGAATATTGTTTTTCTTGATATTAGTCTATAAGTCTTATATGTTGTCGTCATTTATTTTCCCCTATTTTTGCTGGTCTGCTTGCATGCATTCTGCTTCCCTATCTTCTATTTCACTGATTTAACGGGGGACTTCTTTCAGTCTACTGTTGTCTCTCTATTGTGTTCTTTAGATCCATGGATTCTGTTTGGAGCAGCCTCATATTTTCTCTATCTTTGGGGTTGTTATTTTTGTTCTTCCATAGTTTTCTTGACTTCAGTGAGTATCATTAAAAGTGTTATTTTAGAAGTCTTCACCAGGTAGTTTGCTTAAGTCTATTGCCTTCAGATTTTCCCCTGGGGTTTTGTTCTGGCTCATCATTTTACATTTATTTCTCTGTCTCCTTGATCTGTTTGGCATTCTGTGTTTATTTCTACGGGTTAGGCTTCCCTAATGTAGAAGCCTGTGTTAGGGTATCAAGTTGCACTGTGCAGACCTGAGTGTAGATTTGGAATACTGGGATTCCTTTTGTTGTGCAGTCTCAATAGCAATCAGGTTCGTTGAAGCCCTAGGAAAAGCACTGTGTAGAAAGCTTGAGTATCCATCTTACAAGGTTGGAGTTGGGGAAGGGAAGGCAGAGGTTTCCCCCAGAGTCACAGGTATGAACAACAGGGCACAAAGAGAGAGACACAAGAATTGTGGGTCCAGTCCACAGTTCTGACAGAAGTCACAGATAGGAGAGCAGGGAACTGGGCTTAGCAGAGAGCACTTGTTTGTGAAATGCTTGAGTCCCCCAGAGGAGCGGCAGTTCCAGCAGGGAGTGATAAGCAAACGCTGGGTCCTGGAGTTGCTTGGTATCTCCTGAAATTCTTTTAACATTGGTATCATATGTTTATTGATTTGCATACATAAAACCATCCTTGCATTTGGGGTGCAAATCCCATTTGATCATGGTATATGATCTTTCAGTTGTGCTATTGGATTTAGGCATATTGTGATGAGAATTCTGTATTGGCCTGTACTTTATTCTCATAGTTCTCTAGTGTCCTTATCTGGTTTTGGTATTGGAGTAACTCAGGCCTCATAAAACAGTTTTAGAGTAACCCTCCATCATCAATTTTTTTGGAAAAATTTTGAAAATTATTGGTATTAATTCTTTAAGTATTTGTTAGAGACTTCTAACCAATGATGGAGAAGTAGGATCAAGATCTCACCTCCCCCTAAGCATAATAAAAGTGCACACTAGGAAAAGGAAAAAAAATCACCAGAGGATGGCAGATCCAGTGACTCTAGAAGAGAGACAGAAAGCAAAGTGACACCAATATGGTGACAGAGATAGTCTCTGCTTTGCTTCTGAAAGAAACAATGACCAGTTCCTCACTGAAGTGATGCGTGGAGAGAACTCCCCAGCACTGTGGTGAGGCTGGGGCACCCTAGAACCTCGGGGACCAATGGAAACCACATTGGAAAGATCACCTGAGGAATTCATGCATCTCCATGACTGCAAGATGGTTAAGAAGGACTCATGGGGACTGGCATGACTGTGGCGACTGAGTAGCTATAACAGCTGCAGTGGCTGTGGGCCGGTCAGAACTGACCAAGTGAGAGAGCAGGGTGATGCGCTCACACTTGAGCCCTGGGGAGGGGAGGAAAGATTGTGTGGTGACACATAGACTAGGCTTGGGTGGATCCCAAAGAGGAGAAGTTGATATTGATACTCAAGACTCTACACCAGATTTCCCTCTCCCCCAGAAGACAGAATAACAGAGACTTCTACACCCCTTTCCCAAATTACTGCCCATCTGTGAAGAGCATCGGCACCGCAGTGAGTAATCTGCTAAGACACAGGTTGGGGATTCCAGAGAGGAGGGTTGGCTCCAGTGCTCCGGTAACAACAGCTAACCGCCTCCTGTTCCATGAGCCCCTCCCGCACCAGCACCCAACCTCCACTCGGCTGACTCAGCAAGTGATTCTTGTTATGGAAGCTTGCACGGGTCAAAAATATAAAATGTATATGGCCTCCTACCTGTTAGTAGGACATAAAATAAGCAACTGAGTTCCAAGACCTTCATGAGAAGGGTAGGACATAAGATTATCTGAGACCTCCGGATATTATTATATCAAAAGATACAATGAAGCCTCATCAGAAACCACATTTGTAGACATAGAGGGTTATATATTTTGGCATATAAAAATTCAAATAGGAATCATAAATAACTCAGAGATGAAAGCCAGAAAGCCAGTTCAAAGAATTACAAGATGACTGAATGAAACAAATCAGCAAACTCAAAAATAAAATTAATGACCATAATGCATACATTATAACTTTAAGAAACTAACATGTGAAGAACACAAAAATTAAATAAAAATTGCTGTAGAAAGCTGTGGAAGCAGAGTTGGCCACGTGGAGGAATGGATTGGCGATAGAGAAGGCAGACATACAAACGTGAACCAAGTGGAAGAACAGAAAGAAAGTAAGCATTTAAAAAGTGAAGAAATACCCTGGGAGCTGTGTGACTCCATTTAAAAAGGCAGCATAACATAAGAATGGACATCCCAAGAGGTGAAGAAAGAAGGAAAGAAATATAGAGCATATTCAAGGAAATGATATTTGAAAATGCCTCGACCCTGGCAAAAGAATTGAATATTCAAGTCAATGAAGCCAACAGACATCTGGTTACCCAAATGCAAAGAGACATAAACCAAGACACATCAAAAGTCCAAGACAAAGATTATTAAATGTGGCCAGGGGAACAAAGCAAGTTCTATTTAAAGACATTCCCATTAGCCTATAATCAGACTTTTCATAAGAAACTATGGGTCAGGAGTAAGTGGAGTAACATATTCTGAATACTCCAAGATAGAAACAGACAGCCAAGAATACCATATCCTGCAAATTCTCTTTCAGCCAACAGGAAGAAAGGTTTACCCTGACAAAAAATAAATAAACAAAAATTAAGAACTTTGCTACCATGAGAAATCTCTTTCAAGAAATGCTAAAAGGTGATCTCTTATCTAAATGAAAAGAGAAAATTCACCAAAAAAAAACTTAAGCAAGGTGATAGACAAAACCAGAAAACAAAAGTCAAAATGGCAGAATCAAGCCCTCATCTATCGATAATCACCGTGAAGGTAAGTGGACTGCAGCCATCAATCAAAAGACAGAATTCCTGATGGATTAAAGCAACAACATCAGCAACTGTGTTCTGTTTACAAGGAAATCACCGAAGATGTAGAGGCGAATATAGAATTTAAGTGAAGGGATGACAAATACTATTTCAAATCAATGGAGAATTAAAAAAATGCAAGAGCTGCTGTGTTCATATCATACAATGAATTCTGTCAAAAATGAACCAAGACATAAAGATAAATGTTACATAATGATAAATGGATCAATGAAACATTTATTAATATATTACATATGTGCATACATAGATATGCACCAAAAATATCAAGCAAATATTCACAGACCTAAAGAGAGATATTAACAGCAATACAGTCATATTAAGAAATTATAACGCTCCACTCAGAGTAGCAGAGAGGTATCCCGACAGAAAATTAACAAGAAAAATAATGACCATAAATGAGAGGGACCTAATAGAAATCTACAGGAGTTTCAAACAAAACCAATATATTATGCATTCTTTTCAATCACCCAGGGGACATTCTCAAGGATAGACTAGATGTTGTAGCACAAATTAAGTCTGAATAAATTTATAATAACTGAAATCACATGAAGCATCACTTTAGATCCTAAGAATATGAAACTTGAAATCTACTGAAAGAGGAGAGAAGGAAAACTGCAAATATGTGGAGAATAAGCAACATGTTGCTGGACAAATATTGAATCAATGAAAAAAGCAAATATGAAATAAAAAATACCTAGAGTCAAATAAAAATGAAGGCACAACTAATCAGAATGTAGGGAATGCATAAAAAGCAGTATTAAGAAGGAACTATATACAGGCTTACCTTAGGAAACAAGGAGAGTCTTTAATAAAAAAACAAAGCCTATATTTAATGGAACTAGAAAAGGAAGAAAAGAGGAAACCAAAAGAAAGTAGAAGGAAGGAAATAATAAAAATTAGAGAAGAAATAAAATAAATATAGATGAAAAAGGACTATTGAAAGAATCAGGGATAGTAGGAACTTAGTTCTAAAAAAGATAAAATAGTTAAGTCATTAGTCAGAATCAGAGAGTAAAAAACAAATAAAATCAGAAGTGAAACAGGAATCATTATGACAGATACTACAAAATACAAAAGCCATAAGACAGCATTATGTCTATATTATAACAGATTGGATAATGTAGAAAAAATGAAAAACTTCCTACAAACATACAACATGCCAAGATTAAACCAAGAAGTAATAAAAAACTAAACAGATCCACCATAATCAAGGAAATTGAAATAGTAATAAGAATTTGCCCCCCAAGAAACCCAAGAAAAGATGGTTTCACTAGAAAATTCTACAAACTTTCAAAGAAGAATTAACACCAGTACTTCTCAAACTTTTCAAAAATTTGAAGAAGGTAAACTTCTAAAACTATATTATAAAACATTACCCTGATTCTGAAATCATGAAAGGACATTATCAAAGAAAGAAAATTACAGACTTGATCTCTGATGAATATTGATGCAAAAACCCTTAACAAAATTATGAGCCAAATCAACAACTCATTAAAAGAATCATGCACCAGGATCAAGCAGAATTTATTCTAGGGATGCAGAATGGTTCAATATATGAGAGTCAGTGGATGTGATACACCACATCAACAAAAGGAAGGACAAAATGCATGATCATCGTAACAGATGCAGAGAAAGCATTTGATAGGATTCAGTACACAGTTAAAATCCTCCAAAAATTATAGTTCTTTCAAATGATAAAAATCCTGCCATTTCTAATAGCATGAGTAGACCTAGAGGGAAATACGCTTTGAGATAATTCAGAAGGAGAAAGACAGGCATCATGTGATTTCACTCATATGTGGAATATAGAGAAACCAAACACACTAGGGTACCAAATCAAACAAAGATAAACTTTTAGTATATAGGACAAAATTATTGGTTAACAGAAGGAAAGGGAGGGGACTGGGCATGGCATATCAGATGAAAGGGATAAATTGTACGGTGAAGGATGGAATTGTTAATGGTGAACTTCATATATGCTATATAGTTATTGATTTATAGTGATCGATACCTTAAACCTATATAAAGTTATGGTACAATTTTTCTTCAATTAAAAATTAAAAAGGGAGAGACAGAAAGCAGTAAAAGAGATAGGTGAAGTCAAGCCAAGTCTCAGCTTCTCTGGGCTCTGGGAGTCCATGACCAGGAGGGACATTAGCAGAGGGCGGCCTCTTTCTGAAGCCTGGAGGACTTGTTCCCATCATGGTATCCCAGTGCCTGGGAATTGCAGTAGAGAGGGATGAACGCCCACCCTGGGGTAGAAAAACACTTAACAGATGGAGCCAGGACACCAGAGCAAGGACAGCTTGGGCGAGAGTCTTCAGGAAATTTTCCTTAAGGGAAACTTGTTGGAATAAAACATGTGTCATCTGCAGCTCCCTCCAGGAGGTTTTCAAGAGTGACTTTTTTCCATAACCAGCTCCTGTGCTCATGGTAACAGTGACCTCATTTTAATCTGAGGTGGTGGTTCAGGTAACAACTAATCATGCCTGCTGTCTAAAACCAGAGCCTGAGGCTCCTCAACCTCACTAGCTGGAATTTTGCCTCTGGGGAGATCTCTGGCCATATGTCTGTTAGGAGTGGGTTCCTGTTTTGTACCCTTATGAAGCAGAACCCTCCTATATTGTGACCTTGAGAAAGCAGAGATAGGCTCTTAGGGGAGGCCCAGTATGACTGGTGTCCTAAGGGACATTCGCTGTTTTTCCAGCTGTGGCCACTAGTGGGACTGAAGCTAGACTACATCTGAACCTGCAGTGCTTGGGTTGCATTGTCCTTCCCTGTACCTCTGGGGAAAACTTACATCACGATGTTGACCAATTTTTCAGCTAGACTGTGCTTGGGAACACAGACACAGCATAAGGATCTGGTAAAGCTCTGAGAGCAGAATTTGCCTTGGCATGATGTTGGGTGTGGATTCTTCATGCAGTGGAACAATCCACAGACTTTGGGGTGGGGGCGTGTTGTTGACACCCCTCAACAGCAGCCTCCTGCCCCATCTACACACTTAGAGTCTGGTTCATGAACTGTTACTTCACATAAGCTCTAGAACCCTAGTCACTCTGCCTAGAGCAGAGAGAAGCCTACTCAGTAGTAGAAAGTCCAGTGTCTCACGTCATCATCTTAGGGTCACCAAAAAATAAAAATGAAAATATAAAATATTGGTTAAACAAAAAAATCTTTAAAAATAATGAATTAATGCAAAAACTCTAATTTATGAGAAATTTGCCATTTTTCAGAAGAAGAATTTAAAGGAAGAGTTCTGCAGATCGTTACAGATGTCAAGAAAATAACAGATGAATGGATTGAGAATTCCAACAAAGATGGAGATGATATGAAAAATTTTCAATTGAAATAATGGAACTGAGGAACACAAATGCTGAACTAAAAAACAAAATAGAGGAGCTCAACAACAGGCTAGAATAAGCAGCTCATCTTATTAGTGAAGTGAAAGATGGGTCATGAGAAAACACCCAGTTTAGAAAATGGAAACAAAGAACGTAAACTAACATTAAGATTGTGCGATAACACCAAGAGGACCAGCATACACATCACAGAGGCTCAAGAAGTAGAGATAAAGTAGAGAAAGCCTCTTCTAAAACAAATAGCCATGGAGAGCATTCCACGATGGTAAACTGTTAAGATCCTGAGCTCAGCTACTCCCCATACACACAACAAAATTTCATTTAGTTAGCAATCACAGTTTTTGAATAAGAATGGGGCCCATCATCTCCACAATGAGAAAGACACATGTCATTCGAAAGAGCAGGAGAAGTCTACCAGTCCTTGTGAAAATACCACTCAATGCCGAGACCCTAGGGTCCACAGGCAGGACCAGTGACACACCCTCTTCCCAGGGCTGAAGGGCTTGTCCTACATCACATGTCCCACATTTGTGAGCATAAAACCTGACATGGAAAATAGAAGAGATTTTCATTGGACAATAGTAAGACTCTGGGGAGCAAAAAAATTGCAAGACAGATAGCACATGGTAGCTGAGAGATGACTTGCACACAGTCATGACTGCAGGACTTCCATTTGTTGAACCAAAGACTTCAGTGTAGGGAACAGGAAAGAGGGACAACTTGCCTGGGACCTGAGACATTGCTGGGCAATCTCTGCAGGCTCTGTCTTGTCTGTGTAGCACTAGCAGTGGGGGCTACCACGTTGGAGCAAGGTCCCAAGAGTGAAATACCCCAACCTTCCACCATTAGTGTATTTGTGGTGCCGGACAGTTTGCTCTCCTAGTAATGCTTATCCAGGTCGTTGAGGCAGTGACCACTGCCCAGAGGAGGAACAGGAATCTGGGCGTGACACACTGATACAGATAACTGAGTGATTTCCTGCAAAGAAGTTTGAGCAGGGCTGTCAGGGAAAACGATTAGGGAGGCTCCGGCTAAACAGCAGTTTCAGGCCCACCGAGGCTAGTGAAAAACAGCTTCGAATATCTCCCTGCCACCTGCTAGAGCTCCCCGCCCTGACCCCAGCGTGCCACTCTCTTCTGGGGCTTCTGAACAGCCAGACAACTAAGAGACCTTTGCAGGGATACAGGGAGAGGGTGTGCACATTGCTGCAACCTGTTTCCAAAGACCCCAGGAGTCAGTGAGTTTCCTGTCAGCAGTGACCTCTGTTGAGACTGTGACCTGCTTGTGTCTTGGGCCCACGCCTCTTGGGTCTCTCTCCCTGTGCTTCGCTATTCATGACTAACTCTGGGGGAAACCCTGCATCCCTGCCCCAGCCCTTGAACCTCAACATAGTGCTGGCTCTGAAGTTCCACCAGACTTGATGCAGAGGTCACACAACAATAGAAAGCCCTGAATTCCCAGTTAGCATCCCAGGTCTATACACTGTAAGCTGATACCTTAATACAAGGTCGTCATATCAGGCTTAAACCATAGAAATAAGCACAGAGTACCAAACAGAATGAAAAGACAGAGAAATAGACCAAAACAAAAGCCAAGAGAAAATTTTGAATGCAACAGAATTAAGTAAACTAACTGAAGATTTTAAAGCAAGAGTCTTAATTAATGATGTTCGCTGGAATCAACTCAGGAAGAAAAAGAATAATAACAGAAACAGAGAAAATAGCGGGCAGTTATAAAGAGAATTCATAGAGCTAACAAGCACAATAGTTGAAATAAAGGACTCAATGGAAGTGTTCAACAGCAGCCAGGAAGGAACCTCCAATTCTGTCAGTGAGCTAGAAGATAGGGCAGTAAAATGCTTGCAAGCAGACCAGAAAAGAGGAGAAGAAATGAAGACAGAATTCAAGATTTATGGGCTAAAATAAAGAGGAATATCCTTTGCATCATAGGGGTTCCAAAGAGAGAGAGAGAGAGAGAGAGAGAGAGAGAGAGAGAGAGAGAGAGAGAGAGAAACCAGATTTGAAGAAATAATAATGGAAATTTCCCAAACATGAGGAAGAAAGCAAACATCTAGATCCAGGAAGTACAGAGTTCCAAACAAAAGAAATTCAACACACAAGACACAATGTAATTAAAATGACAAAAATTAAAGATAAAGAGAGAATCTTAAATGCACTTAGAGAAAAAACAAGAGAGACTCCATAAGACTGGTTGTAGACTTCTCAGCAGAAAACTTACAGGCCAGAAGGGAATGGTATGATATATTCAAAATGTAACAGAAAATCATTTCCAAGCAAGAATACCCTATTCTGCTAGATGTTCACTCAGAATCAAAGAACCGATAAAGAGCTTTACACAGTTAAAAGAATTCGTCACATCTACACCTGTCATGCAACAAATACTGAATGATCTGCTATAAATTAAAAAGAGACCCACTTAGAGAAAGCAGCAGGACACCAAAGAGATCATATGTGGAGAGGAGGAGCATAAATATAGAGACTGTTAGAATGAGCTCAAGATTAACTTGTTTTTAAGTCTGAAAAATGTTACAAGCCTAGGAACTTGGATGCAAACCCCAAGAGAACCTCAAAGCATAGATACATAGAAAAAACAAAGAAGAAAATGAAAAGTGAAGCCAAATCAGATGAAAATTTTCAAAGCACAAGAGAAGAGAATAAAAGAGCAAAAAATATATAGCAACGACTTGTCACAACCCCCGGAAAATGGCAATAAACATTTATATCCAATAATAATCACCCTAAAGGTTGCTGGAGTGAATTTACCAGTCAGAACACAGAGAGCAGCTGGATGAATTAAGAAACAAAACCCAACTTTCATCTTCCTACAGGAAACCCATCTAAGTTCCAAATATAAACAAAGGCTCAAAATCAGAGGTTAGAAGATAATCCTACAATCAAATGGTAACCTTAAAAAAAGGCAAGGACAGCCATACTTATATCAGATAAAATAAACGTCCAGTCAAAGAAACTAACAAAAGACTGGGATGAACATTACATAATGATCAAGGGGTCAATTCAGCAAGAAGACATAAAATTAATAAATATGCCCCCAAACAAGGGAGCATCAAAATACACAAAACAATAATTACTAGAACTAAAGAGAAATATGAACAGTAATGCAATAATAGTAAGACACTTCAAGACCCCACTTACAACAATGGACATATCAATCAGGCAAGAAAAAAACAAGGAAAAACAACTTTCAGTGACAAATTTGAACACTTAGGTTTGTTTTTATTTTACTAAAGGAACATTGTGTCATAACATGTCATAGGTTTAAGCTGTGCATCATGGCAATCAAAAGCTGTATAAATACATTAATTTGACCACAACCATTTCAATCTTCCTTCACCATACAACAGATCCCCATTACTGATTTTGTCTGCATCCCTACCCCTTCCCTCCTGCAACCACTTATTCGATTCTATTGACTTTGGCTTGATGTAATTCATTTGTTTGTATGGTTTCTCTAAATACAACATATGAGTGAAATCATATGATGTGTGTCTTTCTCCTTCTGACTTATCTTACTAAGCATAATTCTCTCTAGGTCCATCCATATCATTGTAAATGGCAGAATTTTATCTTTTTGATATCTGAGTAGTTTTCCATTGTATATATAGACCACATCTTCTTTATCCACTCATTTACTGGTTATTGCAAGTAACACTGAAATTGACATGGGGGTGCATATATCTGAAAATTAATATTTACATATTTCTACAATGTTACCCAGGAGTGGGATAACTGTATCTTATGGGTTTTCTATTCTCAACTTTTTGATGACTCTCTATACTGCTTTCCATAATACTTGTACTGATTTGCATCCCATCAACATATGAGCTCCCTTTTCTCCTCATCCCTCCCAACACTTGTTATATGTAGACATTTGGATAATAGCCATTCTCATAGGCATGAGGTGATATTGCACTGTGATTATGATTTGCTTTCCCTAATAACAAGAGAGATAGACTATCTTTTCATGTACCTGTTGGCCATCTTTATCTCTTTTTTTTTTTTGGAGAGGTATCAATTAAGATCTTATGCCCATTTTTCATTTCACTGATTCTTTTACTGTTGTTGAATTTTATGAGTTCTTTATATATTTTGGATATTGACCCCTTGTGGATATATGATGTACAACTATCCCATTCAGTAAGATATCTTTTTGTTATGATTAAAGTTTTTTTTGTTGTTTATATTTTGTTTGTTTTTTGCTGTGTAGATGATTTTTAGTTCAATGTAGTCCTACTTGTTTATTTTTACTTTCATTTCCTTCGTCATCGAAGTCAAATTCCCAAAGAAGATTCTTAGGTCAATGTCAAGGAGTGTATTGCCTATTTATCTTAATTGTATTGTTTTAGCTCTTATATCCAAATCTTAAATCCATTTTGAATTAGTTTTTGTTCATGGTGTTAAGTAGTGATCTAGTTTCAACCTTTTGCATGTGGATGTCATTTTCCCAACACCATTGGTTGAAGAGACTTCTGGTGCCCCATTGTATGCTCATGGTTCCTTTGTCATAAATTAGTTGTGTGAGTTTATTTCCAAGCTCTTGATTCTGTTCCATTCATATGTTCCTGTTGTTAGTCCAATACCACTCTAATTTGATTACTTTTGCTATGAATTGTAGTTTGAAATTAGGGAGTGTGACATATCCATTTTTATTCCTTTTTCTCAGGGTTGCTTTTGCTAATTGGAGTCTTTTGTAGTTTCAAATAAATTTATTATTTATTCTTTTTCTGTGAAGAATGCCTTAGTGATTTTCATTGGGATTGCATTAAGTCTGCATGTTGTTTTAGGTCATATTACTGTTTTGACAATGTTAATTCTTCCAACTCATGAGAATGGAATATCTGTCCTTTTTGTGCCTTCTTCTATTTCTCTTAACAATGTCTTATAGTTTTCAGATTACAGATCTTTCACTTTTTAGATTACATTATTCCAAGTTATTTTATTCTTTTTGATTCGATTCTAAATGGGATTGTTTTTTCTGAGTTTTCTTTATGCTAGTTTGTTATTTGCATATAGAGCTGTAACAGATTTTAGATATTATTTTAGCCTGTCACTGTATTGATTTGTTGTATCTTGTAGTGTTTCCTTTTTTGGTTTGCTCTATTATCATATTATCAGTATATAGTGATAGTTTCACTTTTCCCTTTCTGTATATACCTTTTATGTATTTTGCTTGTCTAATTGAACTGTCTAGGATGTCAAACAATATATTTAATAGTGGAAATAATGGCCCTCCTTGCCTTGTTCTTGGTCTTAAAGAAGAAGCCTACATTGAGTACAATATTGGCTGTGAGTTGTATTGAGGTACATTCCATGTATACCCACTTTTAGGGAATTTTTAACATAAACATGTGTTGAATCTTATCAGATGATTTTTCTGTTTCTATTGAGATGGTCATAATGGTTTTTGTCCTTTCTTTTGTTGATGTGGTGTATCACATTTATTGATTTGCATATGTTAAAAATCTTGCATCTTTGAAACAGAGTCCACTTGATTGTGGTGTATGATTCTTTTAATGAGTTAGTTCTATTAAGGTGGCTGGTATTATGTTCAGGATTTTGCATCAGTCTTCATTGGAGATGTTTTGTAATTTTAATATTTGGTGATGCCCTTCTCTGGTTTTGGAAACCATCATGAAACATGTTTGGGATGTTGTTTTCTTCAATTTTTGGAACAGTTTTAGAAGATTTGACATTAACTCTTCCTTGAAAGTTTTTAGAATTCACTAGTGAAACTATCAGTTCCTGGGATTTGGTTTAGAGGCAGTGGGGTTTTTTTTTTTAATTACTGTTTTCCCCTGAATATGATTAATCTGTTCAGCCTTCAATTACCTCCTGATTTAGTCTTGGAATGTTTTAAGTTTCTAAGAATTTGCCCATTTCTCCTAGGTTATCTGACGTTTTTCCATAAAGGTGTTTATAACATTATCTTCTGATCCTCTATATATCTGCAGTATTACTTGTATTTTCTCCAATTTCTTTTCTGATTTTATTTGTGTTTTTTCTGTTTCCTTTGTGAGTCTGCCAGTAGTTTGTCTATTTTGTTTGTCTTCTGAGAAACCCAGCTCTGGGTTTCGTTGATTTATTTCATTAGTCTTTTTGATCTGCATTTCATTGATTTCTGCCCTAAGTTTTCATCATTTGTTTTTATTTTTTTTACTGAATATTGGGTTTATTTTTCTTCTTTTGCTAGTTTCATTAAGTATAGGTTTCAGCTTTTATTTGTAATCTTCTTGTTTCTTGACTAAGCCTGTATTGATATGACTTTACCTTTTACTACAGCTTTTGCTGCATTCCATAGGTTCTGATCTATTTATTCTTCCTTTTTATTTAACTCCAGGTAGTTTCGTGTTTCATCTTTGATTTTTTCACTGACCCAGCCTCTGTTCTGTAGCATGTAGTTATTCTCCACACAAAAGAGGAATTTCCCTTTATCTCATCTTTGGGTTGATTTCTAGTTTCATGTCATTGAAATCCAAACAAGTGCTCTATATTGTTTCAATCTTTGTAAATGTATTGAGACTCTATTTGTGTCTCAACATATGATGTATACCTGAGAATTTCCATGAGCACTTGAAAATAATGTGTATACTATTGTTTGGGGATGAAATAGTCTTTAGATATCTATTAAGTCCATATCATCATATTTATCATTGGGGCCTGATCTGGAGTCCTTCTCCCACCCAGCAGCACCAGGTGCCAAGGGGTCACTGCAGAAACTAGAAGGTCATGCATTCGAAAAATGGGAGAAACTGCATTTAAGCATTTTGATGCCACACCGCCCCCGCTGTCCTCTGTGCTCCAACACAGCAAAATCCTCAGTAGAAATGGGGTGTGCTTTCTAACTGGACCCCTCAGAGGACTCTGAAGACCCCACATGTGCCGCCTGCCCTCGCTCACTCTTCAGGTCCCCGTCGGGAGCCACGCACCAGGCCTGTGTCGTGAATGGCGGTGTCCAGCCCAGTTCTCTGGTCAGCAAACCAAGGCATGGGCTGGACGTGCCTGAGATCTCAGAGGCGAGTGACCTTGACCCACCCACTGGCCATATCTTAGCCGTGAACACCGCCCCCTGAGGACCCCTTTGCATTTCAAGTCCCTCCTTGGCAGACCAGGCAAAGGGGGATGCAAGTAACTTATGCCTTTAGCTTCCCCGAGCCTTTGGAAGTAGGAACAAAGTCTCAGAAGATGGGGCAGCTCCTGAGACCCCTAGTCAGGGTCACGGTCCACGGTCGACTGTGCAGAAGAGCCAGTCCTTCCAGGGCTGATGTGGCTGAAGAGCAGCTTAAAGGCTTCAAGGAAGCAGGTGGACTCTGGCGGCCGGCTGTCTCCCCACGCACAGACCCTCCCTCCCTGGTGGCGCACCCGACCCTCCCTCCCTTCTTCTGCCCACTCTCACGTGACCTCCCAGGAAAGCCTCCTGCTCAAGGTGGTGTCTGGCTTCTGCTTGTTTCTGTCACCAGGAGTCACTGGACCTGGGGTTCCTGGTGGGCCCCCGGCCCGTGACAGGTTGAGCCCTCCACGCTGGGACTTCAAACACATGTGCCACCCGTGGTTCCCTGAGCACTCAGGCTCGTCCACACCTGCAAGTCTTTGTCCCTCTGCCTCTTCCTTCCAGGCGTCCTGCCGCCTCTGCAGTCCCTGGTGAGCTGTGCAGGGCACGTGGAGATCATCATCCGCCCCGCTGGGTGACATCACCAGCCCCTTCCCCACCGCAGCAGCTTGAGACCACCCCTCCTACCCCCACACCCCACAGAACCACTGGGAGCGATGTTACTCAGTCCCTCCGTCTTCCCCAGGGACAGCAGGGCCGGTCTGACCTGCTGCGCTCGCTGTCTCCCGTGCTGGCCAGCTGCTGCAGCTGTGTGGCCGCTGTCCCGCCCGTGCTGACGGGGGAGGCTAGAGGTTCCGGGGGGGCACAGTCTGTACAGCCAGGGAGCACGGCCCCTGACCTGCAGGTGGCGGGGTGAGAGCGCCCATGGAGCCCTTCTCTCCTTACACTGAATTTTAAACAGTTTTAACGAAAGCAGCAGAAAATAAATGCAAGCAAGAAAGGGAAGGGGAAAATGAAATGATAGTCATTCCTTCTCTGCCACCTGGTCCCATCCCGTCTCTGGAGACCTCAGCCTTGCTGCCTCATTGTCTCGTCAGTGTGTGTCTAGGTGACTTGCCTCGCTAAGCCACAAACCCTGGAGTCCCCTCCATGTTGTCACAAATGGCAGGGTTCCTCCTTTTTATGGGAGTGGCGTTCTATGGGGCGACAGTCAGATTTTCTCAGTCCATCCCCCATCGGACTGTTTTGTATTCTCCAGAGAGATACTAAGAAATAGGAGTCCTGGGTTATACAGAAGTTCTATTTTTAATTTTTTGAGACGTCTCCACACTTTTCCAAAGTGTCTGCACCGAGGAGGCCTGCTGGCCGGGGCTGCACGGCCGGACGGGGTGTGGTCAGCGCCAGCACCAGTGCCCGCAGCCCCTGCCATCAGGTCCTCGCCTGCAGCACTCTGGCGACTCTGAAATCAGTCCTTTGCACAGATGAGGAAGCTGAGAGACAGGCAACCAAGGGTTGTGAGGTTGGAGAGGTTTTGGGCCCGCTGACAGGACATTCATCTGTGGGCCTGGGGGTGCATGGGAGGCCAGGCTCCGCCTCATCCTGGGGTCCACCTTCCAGCCTTATCCTGGGGCCGCACTTCCAGTGGAGGCCACGACCCCACAGGAGAGCAAGACGACTCACCCAGGGGCAGGCAGACCCAGGCCTAACGGGGGGGTTCCTGCCTGAGGACCCTCACTGCCGGCCGTCACTTGCCCTCCCAGCCACAGGACTGGGAACAGTGCTACCTGTCCCATTTTGTCTGGTTTTGAAGTGCGGTCAGCCTGACCGGGTGCGCCTGGGGTTAAGCTGTGATCTGGAAGAGCCCTCGCGCCCTGGTGAGACTCCCGGGTGCGGTGTCTGGGAGGCAGGGGCCAGGCGCATCGCTCAGCCAACAGGGGCCTTGACGTGTCCATTTCACAGAGGGAGGCGCTGAGGCTCGGCATGGAGGCAGCGTCAGGGTGAGTCATGGAGGCGGGCAGGGCCACCTTCTTGCTCCCTCAGGGGCCTCAGAGGAATAAATGCTGATGCCCACCCTGCTCAGGTGAGGACCAGGCTGGGCGGTGGGAAAAGACCTTGGTATCTGGCGAGGAACCTGCAGGCCGGAGCACATGGAGCCATAGGGAGGGGAAGGGGCAGCGACGGGCACCGTGAGGCTGGGACCAGGAGACAACATGACTCGGCAGGGTCAGGCCAAGAACAGTGTCTGGAGGGAGGGTGGCCACATGTGTCCCGTGCCACATGGGGAGGTCTGAGGGACATTGCTATGGCCCCAGGACAGTGGTCAAGTTGGGGACAATGACCTGGGGCAGAGGGGGCAGAGGCACAGGTGGAGGGGCACTCGAGACGGGGTGAGGGTGAGAGGGTCCAGCCCGGCTCCCATTATTTCTCAGGAGAAACGAGACCCAACAAGGACAAGACTTGCAGGCTGTGAGAGGTGGGGCCCCCATGTCAGCGGGAAGGTCCCCCTCCTTTGTGCTGCCATTGGCCTGGGGGCCGCTTAGGAAGTAGCATTTCTAAGGAATTCCCAGGTGATCCTGATGGCACAGGGGCTAGGGACTGCTTTGGGAACAGGGAGATGGAGGGAGACACAGAGATAGGGACACAGAGATGGAGCTACAGAGATAGGGATGCAGAGATGGAGACATGGAGATGGGGACACGGAGATAGGGACACAGAGAGATGGAGACACAGAAATGGAGACACAGAGTTGGGGAGACACACCTAGAGAGACACACACTCAGAGAGAGTAAGAGAGATACAGGGACAGAGACAAGAGTGAGAGAGAGACACTGAGGGACAGAGACAATGAAGGAGGGACCCACAGTGACCATGGGAACCTCTCCGTGGATGGGAGGAAGTGAGTTCAGCCTGGAGGTGGGGACACCAGGGGACAGACACACCAGGACCTGGGACTTTGTCACAGCAGCATGGACCCCAGTCCAGGACCTTCCTGGCCCGGCCAGTGGGTGTGGGTGCGACGCCAGGCCTGCCATGGCAGCGGAACATGGGCTGGGGACAGGTGGTGATGCTTTGTGCCACCTGCAGTTCCTGGGCCAGCTGCTGGGTGGCTGCAGACATGCTCCCGAAAGGGCCCTTTGTGGCCACCGGCTCACTGGGCACCATCAGAGCGGTCAGGCAGCGGCCTCGGGCCACAGGAGTGGCAGCCTGCCCAGAGGCCCTTTGCCCAGCTCCGCCCTCCAGTCCGCAACGTCCCCAGCAGAGCGGAGCTTTGGGCCTTAGCCAAAGGCACTTTCCCAGGCCGACCCTGAAGCCCAGCGCTCCGGGGGGCAGCACTGACCCCAGCTCACCCCAGGAGGGGGGCCCCCAGAGCCTATAATTGGCCGGCCACAAGGACGTTTTGTTGACCCCAAGGGACGGGAGCACATGGGTCTGTCTCCTTTCATCAAACAGGCCCTCTTTCTTGGGCCGATCAAGATGCTTTTAAATAGCAATGGTCAAGGAGCTGAGGGCCGAGGGGCTCAGCGCTGCTCACAAAGGAGTGAGCATTTGCTCTGGAAGAAAGAGGCCAGCGTGTTTGAAAATAGACTGGCTAGGGGCGTCCTCCCTGCTGCCTGGGTGGGAACACCGAGCCCTCCTGCTGGGCCCTCGGGGGAGGGGGACCCTCCTGGCCCTCAGCCGCTGGGAGACCCTGTTTGTCTTCCTGGAGCAGCTCACAGGCCTCTCTCCCAGCACCTTCCAACTCCCCCAGAGCCCCACACCCCCTCCTCATGATACCCAGCGGCCTGGGCACCCCGGTGGCAGGGCCTCTGTGCCGTGTCCTGCACACAGAAGGGCGGGAGATAGGGATGCAGGAGAGCCCACCTGGGTTGAGCTCCATCCACAGCGTCTTTCTGCTGCTGCCATCTCCCCAGGCTGTCCCCACATCGTCTGGTCCTGCTGAGCCTCTCCCCCGTGTCTGGTCCTGCGCTCTGGGTTGAGGACTCAGCCCACAGCCCCTGGGTCCTCCAGGAGGTCACACGGTATTCAGACAGGGCAGTGAGAGCTGGCCTGAGGAGGGACCCACCTCTGCGGGCTTGTCCCCACCCACAGGGCCAGGCCTGGGTTGGCCCCCCTGCAACCAGGTGGCTCGGGCCAGGTGGGGAGGCCCAGCTGCGAGTGGGAGGGCCAGGCATCTGGCCGTGGTGGGCTTCAGCGGCCCTGGACATCGAGTGGAGCCCAAGACCAGCGAGACAGGGCGAGATCCCCTGGGCCTGGGCGGCCACTATCCTGGACAGACAGGATGGCCCACTGTGTCCCAGGCCTCAGTCTGCCCATTGAGGTGACCCGTGGTGGGCAGTTTAGTGGATCCCAAAGATGGCCCATCCCGCCCCAGAACGGTCACTATGTCACCTCGGTTGTTAAAGGGACTGAGAGGAGGCCGCAGTGGGGCAGCCGGGACTCGGGGACGCAGGATTACCCAACCCTGGTCTCACCAGCCGCGGAGGCTGTCAGACGGGAGACGCACCAGGGAGCGGGAGGGGGGCCCAGAGCACATCCCCAGTGGGGCGGGGCCTCCCTGCAGACACCTGCCTGGAAGGAAGGCGCTGGCCCACTCGCTTCTGGCCGGTGGGAGCCTTTGGACTCCCAGCCCCTGGTCGGAGTGCTCATGTGTGTGCTGCTTTACTGCAGTCTGTGGCCATCATGGGAGACTCACGCACCCACCCCTGGGACCCCAGACCCCTCTGCTGCGGCCAGACCACAGCCACACGGGTGCCCAGGCTGTGGCCTCCCCATCACTGCCCAAATGCTCCCTTTGGACATTCTTCCCTGGAGGAAAGTTCTGGAAGGACCGATGGAGCGGGCACCTAGCCGACAACGCTGACACACACTGGGCATTTTGTAGCCTCTCCAGGCATGGAGCCCGGTTCTTCTCCCTCCAGACCTTTGGCCTCAGGACTCAGGGGACATTCAAAGGTGCCCAGACAGGTCCTGGAGAGTCAACTTTGCCCAAAATGAGACTCAGGGTAGAGTAGCAAACACCGTCGCCAGGAGGGTGAGTTTCTTGGCAGATAGGACTGCAGCCTCCAAGCTGGGCCAGCGTCCCTTGCAGATGACTGTGGAGACTCCAGCCCCGGGCACAGGCTGCAGTCAGAGCTGGTCGTCACCCCAGCACTCCCCGCTGTCCCCAGGCAGTGTTGGGTCATTCTTGTCTCCTGGTCACCTGGGGAGGTGACCCAGCTCTGATGGATAGGCCGGCTGGGTCCAGATGGGCCCGAGTTCAAGTCGTTACTCCCCAGCCTGCCCCTGGGCACATGTCACTCCCTCCCCTCAGAATGTCTTTCCAGCCCCAGCGCTGCCTGCCCAGAGCCTCCCAGACACCGACCACACTTATTTCTCGCCCTGCAGCCATGTCCTTATTGGAAGGCACCCTCCCCCTGGCCAGGAGCTTGTTCTTGGTCTCCAGGGAGCTGCCGGCTTCTAGCTGATGACTCCCTTCCCAGTCTTCTCCAGCCTCCTCTTGCATCACCTCCTGGAGGAGATGAGCCAGGCCGTGGCAGTCAGGAGAGTTTTCAGCATGGAGGAAGGACACTGACCTCCAGATGTCCCACAGAAGTCAACACTGGAGGTCATTCATCCAGGCACCGTGGGAGGTGATGGAAATCCCCGGGGATGGTGGGCGCTGCCCGTTGGTCCCTGCGCCCTGCAGTCCTGTAACTGTGGGCCACATGGACACCCTCAGGGTCATCTGGGGGTCATGGTGATGGTGATGGGGTTGGTCTGCCAGCCTGGAGATCTATTGAAGGGATTTTTATGTGGCTTTCTGGGATCCCCAAATTTTCCGAATTCCAGGGTGCATGCAGTAACCCCAAGGGCAGTTTTCTTTCCCCAAGCACAGTGCACCACTGAATACAGGGGACACGAACTAGGGTCCACGTGCCCTGGGCCAGGGAGGCGTGACCCTCACTCTGATGACTCACTCTGAGCACCCCACCTCAGCTCCACCCACCACCTTTTCACCGAGGGGCCACAGGGCACTTCTCAGGCCGGCTCAGGAAGCCAGGGAGGCTGTCTGCCATCCTCGGGCCCCACCTGCTTCCTCTGGAATCCACAGAAGCTGGAGCCGAGCTAACGTGCCATCTGCTGGACCCCGGCAAGCTGCAACTCCCTGAGGGAGGGGACAAGACCATGGGGACGGGAGGAGCACCTGAAAGTTCAACTCTTCAGGGTCTCACTTCTGGCTGGCGGTCACTTGCTGCCTGGCCTGGAGCAAGCCCCTTCCTCTCTGAGTCCCGTTCCTGTGTGTTCACTGGGGTGGTGCTCACCTGCAGACCGCTGTAAGGATGATGAGGCTGTGTTGTGCTGTGCTGTGGGAAGGGATATGATCGTCATGACTGTGATTGTCCTCGGTGACTGATTCTTGGTAGCAGAGAGAAGCCACTTGAGTGACTTATTGTCCTTCCCTCTCACTCATGACACCAGAAGACTGAAAATGAATCAGAACTAAAGGGTGTTGAGAGGTTGTTAATCCAGGATTTCCTTCAAGTTTGTCATTCTAAAGTTGCCAGCCAATGGGCAGGGCTGACTCTGATGTGCTCTAATATGATCAATCTTTCTTCCTTTCCACCCCACCCATCCCTTCCTCCTTCCTTCCTTCCCTCTCTTCATCCACATTTCATCCCAATAACCCATCCACATCTTCTTCTAGCCATCTATCCTCTGTTCTTCCATCCATAAGCCAGCCAGCCATTAATCTATCTCTCCCTCCCTGTTACTCCATTTACTCATACTTCCCTCCATTTATCCCTGTTTCCTTCCATGCCTTCATATATTCACCCATCTTTCCATCCCATCTGTTCACATCTCATTCTATTCATACAACATCCATCCACCCATTCATCTACCCATCTACGCATCTAACCATCCACCCATCCATTCACCCATCCATCTATCCATCCATCCACCCATCCATCCATCCACCCATCCATCCACCCATTCATCCGTCCATCCATTCATCCATCTACCCATTCATCCACCCACACATCCACCCATCCATCCACCCATCTATCCAGCTAGCCAGCCATATATCTATCCCTATATCTATTCATACATGCATATATTTTAGCCATACATTTCTCCATCTGTTATCCATTCATCAACATCTATCCCTCCATCATCTTATCCATTATCCATTCATTCATATCTTCTATCCATCCATTTCTCCTCAGCCATTCATTGACATCTTTTATCTCTCAACACCCATCCATCTGCCTCTACTTCCATCCATCTATCCATCCATCCATCCACATCTTCTTCTATCTATCCTCTTCTCCATCCTTCATTTCTCTCTTTATTACTCCATGTATCTATCCCCATTCTACTTTTCTCTCTTCCCACCCATCTCTCTATTCATCCATCCACTTCTCCACCCACTTATCCATTAATCATCCATCTATTCATCCAGCCATCCACTCCTCATATCTCCTTCAAGCTTCCACAAACAGTCCCTGCATGTTGGACACATGGGGACCCAGACTGAACAGATCGCCTCCATCTGGAGAAACACATGCACTGCATGGGAGACCTCAGTTCAATATGGAATCCCAGAATGGAGGGTGGGTTTGAGGGAACCCTTGGTCCGGCCCTGAGGGGAGCTTTAGGACCAGCCAAGGAGGGACATGGTCCCAAGCTGTCTTCCTGTAGGAAATCACACCATGTTTTTTCCTGCCGCTGTCCAGAGGGCTGGCGCGTCCAGGCACACCTTCCACCCTGGCCCACCCAGGTGCTTTCCTAGCTAGGAAACCTAAGGGCCACCTGCATTATGCAATTGAATCCCAGTTCCTGTAGTGTCATTGGCTTCCTGGACTTGGAGACCAAGATAAAAACATCATCATAACCAGAGCAGATAAAGATAATAACAATCCCCGGTGCTGAAAAAAAATGAGCTGCTGTCGCACCCGTCTCGACAAATTGTAAAATTTATCTTCGTGTACTGATCCTCCCTTTCTCGATTTCATTTGCTGTGGATTTTTAATAAAAAATGTCGATAGAAATCAAAGCTACATCATCAAAATAGCAAAGCTTGACATTTATGGATGTTGTTTATTGCTTCAGTGTTTTAAAGTATTAAAAAGGCACACCAAAATTAGTTTCTTATCAAACGTCACATTTTCATCAAGTTCTCGCCTACAAACCGCTTCAACTTTGTTCTTCAGAGCGGAGCGGAGCGTCTCCAGGAGGCTGTGGGGGAGTCCCCCGGGCTGGCAACGGTGTTTTTCTCTGCCTTATCGCCCCGCTACAAGAATTATCTTGTCACGCTGTCTTCCTGATAAACTTGGAGATGGCGTCAGAGTCAGTTCGGCTGTTTTTTGGTGTTCTTTCCCTTTCCTTTTCAAAGGCGTCTCTGATGCGTTCGTGGGCCCCGGAGAGCAGGGCCTTGCTGGGGAGTCCTCGTGGGCTCGGCTGGGTCCTCGTTTCTCCAGGCGGATCCCTTCTTGGCCGGAGGGCTCCCCGCAGTGCGCAAACCCAGACCTTTCACTGGACACACCTGCGGTGTGGCGGGGAGAGGCCGGTCCCCGGCATGGAGGTCCGCGGAGCCAGCTTCCACAGGAGGGGACACATGTGGGAAGGAGGGCGACTCTGGAGGGCAGGGAGCAGCCTTCCCGAACCGGCCCGCCTTCCCAGAGACAGAGGGGCCCCGGCCCTGACCACAGCGCTTGCGATGGCCAGGGAAGGAGGGTGTCAGGATGTCATACCCACTTGGGGACAGTCCACATCTCCTGTCTGCCCTTCCTGTCTTCCTGTCCCCGTGACCTGGCCTCTCTCAGCCTCTGTTTTCTCATCAGGCGCAGAATGACCTCACAGTCCAAGGCGGGCAGCGAATATTTCCTGCCTCCGAGCTTTTCCCCTTTTGGGGGCCACCGCCTCGGGGTCCTCTCTGGCCCTGTTGGCCTCAGGGGGCAGAAGTGCGGCCACGACCCAGCAAGACCTGCAGTCCCCTGCTCACAGCCCCGGGAGAGGCAGCCTTCTCCATTCCAGAGCTTTCTGAGGGTTGCTTCCTCCTCCGCAGATAATCCCTCAGGAATGCTCTGACTGGACATCTGCAGGAGGAGGCAGACGATGAGAGACAAGCACAGGATGAGTCTCATCTCGGAAAAATCTGTGCAAACAGCAGTCAGGGGAGCTTCCCCCCATGACAGCTCCGTGACGCAGAAAACCAGGGGAAAGGGGCGTCGTCTGACCCCACCGACAGGAGAAGCGCAGCAAAGCAAGGAAGGACGTGTCCCCGAGAACCCAGCCCGTCTGTGGGAACACCCCCAGCTCGGGTCCCGGCTCTGCACAGCAGGAGACGAGGATACACCTGCTGTCTCATGGGCACCAGACCAGGCTGCAGGGACAAAACCACGATTTGGAGGCTTCATCCACTGTCCTCCCAACAGTGCAGGTGGGCCGGTGGCCGCCTTCGAGGGGACTGTACCAGGCCCCTTTCCCCTGTGGCTCTCCCATCCCCTCGGGGAGAGTGCACACAGTGGGGACATGCAGCCCATCTCAGAAGCCACCACCCGGAAGCCTCAAGGTCCCCTCAAAGGCCTTCAGAGTACCAGCGTGGCCACGCCTGGGTGCTGGACAGAGCTGCCTGAGGAAGAGGCCCGTGTGGTAGGGCCAGCCCTGGGTCTGGGAAGGAGGGGCTCCCAGGGTCCCTGCAACTCGGGCCTGCTCCCTGCCTGTATCCATGCGTGTCCCCATTCTGTTAGCAGGCGTGTGCTCTGTCTGCCTGCTGGAGGCCAAAAGCATAATCAGGCCTCGGGCAGTGAACTGGGACCCTTGGGGGGGGGGGGGCAGGACAGGAGGGAGGCACCCCTCTGCCCAGATAAGGATGCTCCTGTCACTTCCTCAGGCCCCGCCCAGCCCTCTTCCCACCAGCGGGGCCCAGTGTAGTGCGGAGCCCCACAGTCGCTGCAGTGAGTGCCCACCTGATGTCTGCCCTGCCCCGTGCTCAACTGCCTTCGCTGTGTTTGGGGTCCGCTGTGTCACCCAAGCACAACAGTCTGGATAAAGCCTTGCTGCTTTTAACCGGCCTTGTGCAAACATTTCTCTTTAACCTCTAATGAGAGTCAAGACAATCGCATCTAGAACATTCCTCCAGCCCACTGGGGCGAGGCGCTACAGAGGGGCTCTTCCCGCAGGAGACAGCGTGTGGGAGCTCGGACATCATGGCCAAAGAGGCGAAGGGGGAGGGCTGTGGGGACAGTCTGGTGGCATCACTCTTGTTCTGTGGTCCCGGCTGGGAGCCGGGAGCAACCCTGGCTGAGCCTGGGACCTTGCTGTCCAGCGGTCACGGGAGCTGCATGGCTGAGCAGCTGCAACTCGGGGACCCCTGCAAGGCAGGGTGAAGAGCTCAGAACAAGCCTGGGCTGTGGGGGCGGCGGGGGGTCTAGCACCAATTTCCAGGGGAGCAGCCCCCCGCTGGCCTGCAATCGCTTCAGGAGGGGCAGGCACCCTTCCCTGAAGACCGGTCCTGTTTCCAAACCTCTTCCTGTCCATGAGCCAGAGGATTCTCAGATCAGCCATCCACCCCAGGCCGCAGGAACCTGTTCCGCCTCAGAAACCGGGCACGTGGCCCCGGGGTTCCCAGCCCACTGTGGGGCCCGTCCCCGAGGCCCGCAAGGGGACTTGGCTGGCCCCCCAGAGCGTGCGTCTTTTCCCTTTGAAATCCAGATCTGTCTTCCAAAACCACTGTCCCCAGAGTTCACGGATGTTCCTGCTGTTACCACAGGACCTGCCTGGCGCACGCACGCACGCGCGCCGTCCCGCAACCCGGGCAGGGCTGGCCAGGAGGCTTCCCAGGCACGGCTGAAAGGGCTTTGTCATCCCGAGGGGTGAGGGGCGGGGGCTCCAAGGGTGACAACCAGGGTGACCCCCGGCAGCTCTGCCCTCTGGAGGACCCCGGAGACACATTTGCTGGCCCCCACTGGGACCCCCAAGCCCTCTGCAGGGGTGCGACCAGGCAGACAAGGAGCCAGGTCTCAGCTCGCCGGGGGAGGGGCTGTGGAAAGCAGCGTTGCTGTTCTCCGCTACGTGACAGCTGGCCAAGTGTGCCCCCCGCCCCCAGAACGGGGGGAGAGAGATGGAGAGCCACGAGATCACGTGTCTGCCAGGCCTGACAGGAGCAGCGTGTGGGGTGGCTTCAGCGTCACCCTTGTGCGTGCGAGCCAGAGGGCCAGGCAGCCTGCTCGGTTCTCAGGAATGCCCAGCAGTCACCTGGGGGCGTCCCAAGTGTCCACAGATGTAAAATTCCTCAGGCTGCTGGCTCCAGATGGGCGCACTTTTCTGCAGGCTCTCGCAATTTTGCTAAGTGCTCAGAAATTCAATCTGAAGCAAACCTCATGAAATGTATAACCCTGACGCAGCCCTCGTGTCCCGTCAGCTGCTGGGGCACCCAAGATGCCACCAGGCCAGCCAGTTCCAGGCTCAGCACAGACCACAGTCCAAAGACGCCGTTGTGGCCTGAGAGCGCAAGTAAGGTGCTGCGTGCTCTGTGCACCCCCAAACCCAGAGGCTCACTGTGCCTAAGACCCCTGGAGTAAGACGCCCCCAGCCTGCTGCTCCAGACTGTCTCCTGACACTCCCTGTGCGATGCCACTCTTCACTTTCAACCCCCAGGACTGAAGTCAGGGCTGTGGATGAAATGGAGAGTGATAACAAGAGGACAGAAAGTCCCCGAGATATTCCTGCCTCCGTGAAGGGGCCAGGCGAAAATTGACATCTGCGAGATAATGAAAGCGTTTCTGTATCTAATCCGCCTGCTCACCTCTGAGCAGATCAAATGGCATAAAAAATAGACATTGGCAGTAGGTCCAAAATTGCTTATTGATGAAACCAGGGAATTATGTGATAGGAGAAATCAGTTAAGTAGGAAGAGGTGAGGCCCCTGGGAAAGAAGAGGCCTGAAAATTAACAAAGGAAATTGACATGAGGGGGGTGAGAACAGGGCTAGAAATGATCTTGCCAGAGGAAAAGTAAAAATAGAAGACTCCTTTGGACAAAGGTATCATTAAAAAAGTAAAAAGTATCATGGGAAGGAGAAACTTGAAAATTGCATTCACCAAGGAGAGAAGGCTCCTCACACAGAAGTGGGGGCAGGGGCGCATTTCCTTCTCAGGCTCAAAAGTGAGATGCATGAAACACCCAGGGGATGGACAGGGGTAGGGGGGCAGCATCTGGTCCAGGCGGCCTCCGTCTGAGCTGGACACCGAGACTGAGACAACCCTCCCTCCCTCCTTCCTCTCCAAGCACAGGTTACCTTCTAGAGTGGTGAGGGCTGAACGTGAGGTGACAGGGTCCCCATTCTTGAGTGAGGAGCCCCAGACCCCAAGCCCTGTCCCAGATGTGATAGCGCCTGAGAATTCTCCAATTGCCAGTCTCCTAGACCCTGCTCAGAGCCCATTTCCCACAGCCAGCAAGTCCCTCTGGGCTTGACTCTGATCACCACCCCTTGGGCACATCTCTGCCCATCACCCCTCCCAGGCCTGACGCCCGAACAATGAGTGTCCCGCTGTGGCCACCCCAAACACTCCTCATGTTTCTGTGTAATGTGAACACCATCTGGCATCACCTGTGTGGTCATTTGTGTCCCTCTCTATAGCCAGCCACCACAAGGCTGTCAGACTCAGGAGGTCAGGCACCTGTCGCTGCTGAGTCTTACCCAGGAAGCTTGGTTCAAGACTATTCAGTAAGGTTTGGCGAGTGACGGCCTGAGCCAGATGCCCTGTCTCCACTCCCTGTGCAGCCCCACCCTCCCCCGGTCCCCCCTCATCACTCAGGTGATCAGCCCTGACCAGGTGGCCTCACCTCTGAGACCCCGGGCCTGGCACAGAGCAGTTACCCAGGGGATTGCTGAATGTTCAGGCCTGCAAGCTGCAGGGTTTGCGGGGGTCCATGCAGCCTCATATTTTATAGGCACGGACACCCAAGCGGCAGAGGGTAGCGTGTACAGCCCAAGACCTTGGGTGCCCGCTGTGCGGTCTCCAGCAGGCTCCCGCTCCCCATTGCACCCCTCATTCTTCTGGAGAATCGGGAGACGGGCAGCCTCTGGCCTTTCAGACACAGCAGGGTGGGGGGCACTTGGCATCGTCTCTCCTCCCACTTTTTCCCAGGTGAAAATTGGATTTTCCCACCAGGAGGCTCAACCAACTGCAGCAGCGACTGCTCTGCTCACAGTGCTCAGTGGGTGGTCAGCTCGGCCTGACTGCGCCCCACCCCGGACAGGGGAGGCCAGAGCCTCCTATGTACTTTCTATGCGAGGAGACCCCTGTCCTGGGGCTGGGCAGCTTCAGCGGAGTCAGGATAGCCCTGGACAGCCTGCCTGGCTCTGCTGCCCCCTCCCTGCACCCCGGGGAGCAATCAACACCAGGAGCATCGGTTGCTGGACCAGCCTTCCCCGGGAGGCGCCGGGTAAGGGAGGCGCCGCATGCACCAGGCCTGTTTCTGGACCGGATGCGGTCACAGGCCTGTGTCTGGGTGACAGCGACTGGGCCTCCAAGACCGCACTCCAGCTCGGGGCTGGTCCTTCATCTGGTGGCTTCTCCTGTGGAAACTAAAGGCAGGCCCTGGAGGCCCAAAGGGGTCCATGGGTGGAGTCGGGGTGCCATAGCTTCATGTGACTGCTGAATGGGCTTGCACCCCATAGTCTGTGAGAAGCTTCCCCAACTGTCCACTGAAGACCGCAGACCCCGCCTTCCTCCTCTCGTCTCCGGGAGGCCCACCTGGCCTGTGCTCTGGCAACCCCCAGGTCCCTTCCCACGGCCCGGCCAGACGCCCACCACAGCACCCGGCCTCCTGGGTCACCCCCGGTTCTGACCCTCAGATGGCTGGCCCCGCAGAGAGAGCACAATGGGATGGGGTGGGGGATACAGTAAGTAGACTAAATGGAAGGGAGAGGAGTGTGTACCCCAGAAGGGGAACTCGAAAGCAGGGGTACGAGCCAGTCAACTACGTAAATACACATAATAATCATAGGTTATGTGATGCGTAAGAAGCCCACCCGATCACTTGCGAACAAGTTGATTCTTCTTTCTCATTTAGTAACAACCGACCCTTGTGGATGCATTTCCTCTCTTTTGTAGGCAAGGCAGCCAGCACTCAGGGGGCAATGTGTTGGGATTCTCCAGTCTCAGGCCCACTGCTGTGACCCGACTGTCCTCAAGGGCACCAGCCCCGCTGGGTCGGGCCATCTTTAACCCCTGGAAATGGTATGTGGCCAGCAGCTCCAGGGGCACCTTGGGAGGCGAACTCAGGGTGGAGGGGACGTTTCCTTCCTGATGGTTTGGAGACAATTTTACTTGGACTGTTCCTTGAAATTTGCAAGTCGCCATCCTGATGCGACAGTCCACTTCCTAACATTTTAAAAGACATTTTAAAATATTTTAAATTCATCGCCCAAAGGCGGGGATTTGTTCTGGGAAATTCGCCAGTAGACAGCTTTGACATTGCGCAAACGTGGCTGAGTGTATCCACATGCCTCCACGGAGGGACCGCTCACTGCTGAGCTAAGACGTGTGGAGGCAGCCCTGAGCCTGCGTGGGGGACAGCCCCTCCGACCACCCTGTCGACGTGACCGAAATGTCATCAAGTGACACGTGGCTGTGCTGGCACTGACCTCCAAACACACACCCGGCAGGAAAAGTCACACTGTGCATCGCGGGTGCACCCTGGTGGAGGTGGCCGTGGGACGCAGTCCACATCCGTCCCGAGGTCCCGGGTTCACATCCCAGGACCAGAGGAAGAACCAAGACGAGCAGCTAAATAAAAGATAAAATGCTTCCTCCTCTTCCTGCTTCCGCTCGCCTTCCTGCCTGCCTGCACCTGGCCTTGGACAGACTTTTAAAAAGAATGCTCACCGCGTCAGAGCAGAAAAAACTCTCCGACAAAGAAATCTTCAACAGCATCATGCAGAATGAAGCTCCCAGGCCGCGGAACATTATACAGGCAGCAAAAATGGGCCCGCGCTGGGTCTCGTGACCGTGAGCCTACCTCCACGAGTGAGCGGAAGTCACGGCAGGGCTTCCGGAGTCACCTCCGGTGAAGAACCCAGCCCGGCATTCTACCGTATTTATTCGATTCTAAGCCACATTTCTTTTTTGTTCCCATATTAATGTCCCCGAAAATGGAGTGTGGTCTACATTTGAAGGTGATGTTATAAATAAATCTTATTAGTTTTGATTTTTTATTTTTTTCACAAAAACCTCTTGAGAAACTGGGTATGGCTTAGAATGGAATACATACGGCGTGAGCCAAGAAAAGGTCGAGAAGACAACAGGAGAGATTTTTCTCAGCGACACAGCTCAAGCTTCTTCGACAGCTCTGGGCGTGGACTCCTGTCTACAGTCGGCGGAGGCGGGATGCAGGGGTTCCTGCCCTCACAGCTGGGTCTTCCCCGTGTTCAATGACAATTTCGATGGCTGATGTCCTAGGACGTGCCCCTTTAGGAATGCCCGGTGGGAGCCAAGCCCCCAGCCTCCCAAGCGGACAGCCGACAGTCGGGCCTGGGAGGTTTGAGGCTGATGTTTCAGACACGCTGAGTCCGGAGGCTGATCAGAAACAGGTCTGGGAGCTATCGGATGAAGACAGGCTCACCTTCCTTCAAATCTGTTGACTTTTCAGAAAAACAGAGCTGGATCACAAAGCGTGAGCTCCTGTCGGCATTGCTCAGACAGGCGTGAGCCTGGGAGGCGGCTCTAAATCACGTCTCTGCGGCTCCCTTCCACGCAGATGCCGGGGCCTTCGCGGGGCGCTGTGCCGGAGACACGGAGGGTGGGGTGCATGGGCCCCATGGGGTAACATAGCTAAGCGGGAGGGCGTGGAATGCAGGCTCTGGAGTGGAAACCCTCACAGGGTGTGGAGCGACTCGGCAGAATTGAGTGTCCGGGACAGGCAGGAGAAAGGTCTGGAATGAAATGAACGCGATGAGTTAGGTTGGAATCAAATTGCCGGAGGAAAGGTAAGCAGACTGGGAAAGGAAGGGGCTGCCGTCTCATGGCAACAGGAGACTGGGCTCACTGGGCAGAGGGAACAACAAAACCCGAGACTGGACACAGCCAGCCTCCCCGGGTCGATGCCACGTGAAGCTTCGGAGCCTGAGCCGAGGTTGCAAGTTCTCATGTGGGGGGCATGGGAGGCCTCCTCGGGAAGGCGCTCATGTGCAGACCCGGTGCTCTGCTCCGGCCCCACCTCCCTTGACCTCTGCTTCCCCACGGTCACCCAGGAGGTTTGCTGAGTCCTGCCCGTCCCCGCCTCCAGTGCCCTGTCTCGGTTGCTCTGGGGCTCGGCGGGTGGCAGCGCCTCACAGCGGGGTCCCTTGGCCTAGGTGGTGGCACTATATCAGCAGTACTGGAACCCGAAGTCAAAGGGAGCATCAGATTCGCCGGATCTGTCTTATTTACAACTTCCATACCTGGTTCATAATGGGCACATTTGCATTCACTCTGATGAAAACGTGTTTACAGAAGTCATGTTGGTTTGTAACATCATATGGACGTAAGAAGCGCAGGTCTGCAAACCAGCCTGTGCGCGCTCCCTGCCGGGAGTGCCTCCCAAATCCAGGCTCCCTCCCCGGACAGTCACGGCTCCTCACGCCCACCCCTCACGCCCACCCCTCCTCCGGGACCGCTCTTCTCCTGGTGTCGAAGACTCGACTCTGGTTTTCTTGATTGTTTTACTTCTTTATCATTCACATGTGAGTGAAAACATAGTGTTTGTCCTTCTGACTTATCTCACTAAACAGAATACCCTCGAGGCCCATCCGTGCTGTCACGGATGTTGACTTCACCTTTTTGATGACCGAGTCGTATTCCCCTGAGTATAGCCACCGATTCTTCATCCGCTCATCCGCCAACAGCATGTAAGTCATCCCCCATCTTGGTGAAAACACGGGGCGCCTGTGCCTGAGACAGGACTCTGCTCTTCTGGTGAACGCTCAGCGATGCAGTAGGGAGCGTACATTGCTCGAGTCTCACTTAATGTGGGGTTCAGCACAGTGTATTCGCACGTTCCTGATCCTAGTGGCAGAGCCTTCCGAGGCCCCTGTCAGGGGGTCCAGGGCCACACTCTGCCCCCAGCAGGTGCCCTCTGTCCCCACTCCAGAGGGAGAGACAGAAGTTCAGAGAGCGGCCCGGGCCATGCGATGCCAAGGACACGTGTGGCGCCTGCTCGCTCTGCTGGACAGAGTGGCCGTGAGTGGCTTTATGGCGTCCCTTGGGTGGAAGAGAGCGGCCCGTCCCGGCAGAGGGGCCTGGCTGCGAGGGAGCAGCGAGTCTCCTGCTGGAGACCCAGGTGTGTGGGCAGCAGGGACAAGTGGCGGTCAGGCCAGATTTGGGAAAGGGTCTGGGAGAGACTCTGAAACCCTTGCTGATTCAGGAGGCAGCTCCCCAGTCCCAACCACAAGGGCCCTTGCTCACAGCAAACTCCCAAGAGGCAGGCAAAGCCAGGGCCACATCTACGGGTGACTGGCAACAGGGTCCGCTCAGTGTGGGGGGCAGGAAGGCACAACGCCTAGGGGCAGACAGGGCTCAGGTCTCCCCCCCAGAGAAGTGTGTGTCAAAGGAGCTGGTGTCCCACCCACTGGCCCAGGCCCGAGGGTCCCACACTTCAAACCAAGCCAGCGTCTGCTTGTGGGGACTCAGCCTTCACGGTTACGTCCTTCTCCCAAGGGAGGTCACAGTGTGAGTCCTGAGGGGCTTCATGGCTGTAAAGTCATGGACTCATCATACAGGGTCCATAACCCTAAGCCTGGCCCGGGAGACATGACCCTGAAGAGTCTTCCCTGGCCTGATGGATGTTTAGCCCTAAAGTCATGACCCCCAGAGGCCACATGTACCCAGGGACAGTGCCCTGCCCGTGCCAGGGGCACAGAGCTGCGACTCCAGCTGAGCCAGAGCCCGCCAGTCCACACCACACAGACACGGCACCGTGGTGACAGTGTCCCCGGCTCCTGGCCAACATCGCCGTGAGAACCCACACGGCACGGGGCAGCTGCTCCACGTGCTGTCCTGTCACCACACACTTGTCCTTGGATAGGAGCCCCACTGACCCAGGGGACCTCCTCTCCATCCACCTCAGTGATGTCAGCACAGACCCTCTTCCCACACGAGGGCAGGGCCACAGGTCTGGGGCGGGCTGGACGCATCTTTGGGGGGTCACCTTTCAGCCCACGACAGCCAGTCACTCAGCCGCTTTGGGCCTCTGTTTCCTGGGCGGTCAGTGGGGGCAGCAATCGAGCTGCTCAGCAGCTGCCGTGACCCTCAGGGACGGCGCCTTCGGACAGGGCCTGGAGGGTAAGAGATGGGGTCCCTCATGTGCAGAGTGGGAGGGCATCCTTTGTTCTCCCCACTTAGTGGGTCCTCGTTTATTTCCACACCAGCTGACCCCGTCCTGAGGGGCCTTAGCTCGAGCTTTGCGCTGTCCGAAGGGCTCGGCTGCCCGAAGGGCTCGGCTGCCTTAAAGCCATGACCCTTCCCTGAAAGCTCAACGCCCTAACGTGGGGCCCTGCTTGTCTCGGAGGGTGTCCCTCAGGTGTGGCCCAGGGGAATGGTGACTCTCAGTGTGGCGCTCAGCAACATTTCCCTCCCCCCTGCAGCTCCCACCATCTCCTTCCCCTGAGGCCCCCTCAGCTGTCTACCGGTGTGGACTGTCCAAAGGACCCCTTCGCCTGGTGGGCCCGGGCCCTAGCCCGGCACCCGGCGCCTGAACGGTCTGGCCACAGCTGACCACTCACCGCTCTGCTCCTCCTCTCCACCCACCAGTCCCCTGAAAATGGGGCTCCGCCAGTCCTGGCATTCTGCTGTGCTTCCCACATAGAAAGCTGAAAAGAAGGCTGCCTGTGCTGGCCGGTTATCACAGCATTACAACAAGTTTCCTGAGCACCGTTGCTGAAAATCAATTGACCTAACTGTCAGGATTGATATCTGAACTTTCAACCCATTTCCGCTGACCAGGATGTCTGTCTCCATGTCAGTATCTTAATGCCTCGATAACTGTAGATTGAGAGTAATTTTGAAAGCACAAAGTTCTCTGTAGTGGAACGGTGGTCCCTAGAATACGTCTGCCTCCTAATCCCTAGCCCCTTTGGATGTGACCTTCTGGGCAAAGAGGGCTTATAAAAACATGTGGATTATCTTATTGGACTTGAAATCTAATGACAAGTGTCTTTATAAGAGACCCTTTTAAGAGGAGGGGAAGGGAGGGGAGGGGAGGAATGAAGAGGGGAGAGAAGCGGTGGGGAGGGGAGACCTGGTAAAACTGGCCACAGAGAGTAGTGGGGTGATGGGGCCACAAGCGACGGGCGCTTAGGAGCTCCCAGAAGCTGGAAGAGACAAGGGACGAAATCCCCACTGGAGAAACGTCCACTACAGCCCCTGAAGGGGACCTCCCTTTCAGTCTTCTGTCTTCCTGAACTGCGAGCGAAGAACGGTATTTATCATTGATCAATATCATTGCTGTTACTTATCGCTTGTTAATCACTTGCGTAGTAAAGGGACTCTTGTTTTCACGTCCCCTCATTATAGTGTGCGTTGCGGTGGCCTGCCTGACAGGACAGCATCCTCCAATCTGTTTCCTTTTTCAAGACCATATTGGTCATTCTGGGTCACTCGCATGTCCCTCCAATTTTTCAGATCAGCTTCTGAAAAAGAAAATGTGCCGTAGTGTGATCGGACTGTGTGGAAACTACAACTCGGTCTGGGGAGAATGGCCCTCAGCAGCGGTGAGTCCTCCACCTCAGGGACATGGAGGTCGTCTCCACGCAAGTGGGTATGTGGTTTCCATCAGCCGCGTGTTACCATGTTCAAGGTAAACGCTTTGCGCTTCCTCTGGTCAGTGTGCGCCGAAGTATTCTGACTTTGATGCTGTAGTAAAGGGGTGCAATACAGCTGATGCCTATATGCTGATCTGGCAAATTTGCTAAGTTCGGGTTTTTTTCTCCAATATTTCTGTGTGTGATCCTCTAGGATTATCTATGTTTAAGAGCATGACATCTGCAAACAGAGATAGTCTTACTTTTTTCTTTGCTCTCTATGTGCCTTTATCTCCCTTTCTTGCCAGTGTGCCTGGCTAGAACCCTTATCTCAACGCTGAGATGCGATAAGGGCGTATGATTCTCTTGGTCTTGACATCAAGGAACAACTTCTAATCTTCCCCATAATCTTCTGTCTTTCCCAGACACTCCTTATCAAGAAGTTCCCTTCCTTTTCAATTTTCTTGAGGGTTATTATCGTGGAAGAGCGTTGAATTTTGTCTTTTTTTCCCAGTATCTAGAGAGTCATGTGATGTTTATCCTTTCTTCTGTGACATGAACTGATTTACTGTTGTTTAAACAGTACATTCCAGGAATAAATCCCACTTGGTCAGGGTGTATAATCCTTATTTATAGGCTGCTGGATTCAGTCTGCTAGTATCGTGCTGGATGTTTTTGTATATACATTCACCAGCGATCACTGCTTTTCTTTCTTGTGCTGTGTTTGTCTGCATTCAGTACCAGCATGGTGTTGCCTACGTGAAATGAGTTGGGGAATGTTCCCATGTCTTCTGTTTGTTGGTTTTGATTGATGTTAAGTTTTCTTTAAACATTTGTTAAAATTCACCAGTGAGTCCAGCTGGTTCTCAGCTTTACTTTGTGGGAACTGCAGTTACTCCATCTCTCTACTTGTTACAGGTGTTTTTGGATTTTCTATTTTTTTTTTCCCGTTTGGTAGTGTGTGTCTTTCTAGGAAATAATTTTCATCTAGGCTATCTAATTTATTGGTCTTTTATTATTTCCTTATACAAGTTTATTTTTTATAAGATTGGTGGTAATGCCATTTCTGGTTTTACTCATTTGAATTCTCTCTCTTGGCAGTCAGGCTGAAGGTTTATTGATTTCGTTAATCTATTTAAAGAAGCAACTTTTGGTTTTATTCATCTGTTTTGTTTTTCCTTTCTCTTTCTTCGCTAATTTTTATTCTAGTCTTTATTTTGTCCTTGTCCTTAGTTGGCTTGGATCTAGTTTGCTCATCTTTTTCTAGTTTCTTATGGTGGAGGTTAGGTCTTGGATCTGAACTCTTATTTTTTGAGGTACGCATCAATGGCTGTAAAATTTCCTGCAAGAGCTGCTTTCACCACCTCTCGTAGACTCTGGTATGTGGTAGGATCTGTTTGTTGTTTAAAAATTAATTTTGACACGAATCCTAATTTCACTTGTGACTTTGTCCTTCGATCCCCTGTGTTTAGACTCAGGAGTGTATTGTTTACTCCACATGTGGTGAATTCCCCGCCATTGTTTCTCATCTCAGTCCATTGTTGTCAGAGAACACATTTGTGTGATTCAGCCCTATTGCATGTACTGATACTTGTTTTATGACCTAACATGTAAGAATCTATCCTGGAAAATGCCCTATGCACACTCGAGAGGATTTTTTTCAAAAGAAAAATGCTGTCTATTCTATGCAAATACATCAAGTCCTCTCCCCTCCCAGCTTCTTCCCTTCCCCTCCCCTCACTGCAGCCCCCAGCAGGCTTTGCCCCATGTTGGGGAACAGTTAGGACCTCAATGTCAGAGCCCAGCCTATGAGACAGGAAGAAAATCTAAGCATAAGAAGGTGATTGGATTTCCAAGGATGCAAAATAATCAAGGTCTCTCTTTCCAAGTTAAGTGTGTTTCTTGATCTATTTGGCCAAATTCTTTCCCTGGAACCCACCTGGATAAAATGCACAGTTAATACAAGACCAAAGATCCCAGCTGATTCACCGAAATCCTGGAATTGTTGAATGGCATGCTCTGTCGGTTACTGTGCTGTCTAGTCGGTTCAGTTTTATTTGAATTTTCTGTGTCCTTCTACCTGTTTGCTCTAGCCATCGTTGAGAGTGGAATGTTGAAATCTCCACCCATTTTTTAATTCTGTTTGTTTGTTATGTATTTTGGGACTGTTTTTAGTTGCATACATGCTTATGATTGTAATATTTTCCTGACGAATGGACTTTTATCATTATAAAATGGCAATATTTGAGAAATAAAGTGTATTTTGTCTGGTATTAATTTAGCCACTCCATCTCTCTGCCACTATTTGCAAATAAAACACTCTTGAATCTAAATGCAATGGATCAAAGAAAAAATATCACCAGGGAAATTAGAATTTATGTCAAGATTAATTTTTAAAAAAGGTTTTTTTCATTCATTGACTTTTGATCAGTTTGTGCCTTTGCATCTAAAATATCTCTTGTGAGATACATATGATTGGGTCAGATATTTCATCTATTCTTCTAATCCGAGTACTAAGTAGGATGTTCAATCTATTGATATTAGAGGTAAAAAGGCCTAATTCATATCTTTTTACTATTTGTGTTCTAACTTTCTTATCCCTTTTTGTTTTCCTATCCCATCTACCATTACTGTCTCCTTTTGTGTTAAGTAAGCTCTTTTCTAGTGAAACACTTGTCAATGTTTTTTACTGTATATTTTTGAGTTAGAGTCCAATTAGTTGCTTGTGGATTAAATGATCATCTTCACTTATAACAATTTAGTTCAGATTAATTCCAACAACCTCAATCCTGTACCAAATATTGATTTCTCTATAGCTTATTTTCTCCCCATTTCTTTGTGCTGCTATTTTCATACAGACTGCAAGTATATATGTCTTTGCCTGTCAACACAGAGTTATAATTATTCTTTTATGTGGCTGTTTTAATTAACAGAGATCAAAAGATTTGCAAGCATAAACACCTTTGTCCTGTCTTTCATATTTGTCTGTGTGGCTGCCTTTAGTGGACCCTCTGTTTTCCATGTGACTCTGAGTTTTCCTCTAGTGCCCTTTCTTTTCTGCCTGAAGGACTCCCATCCAGATTCCCTGTATGACTCAAGTGATGACTATTCATTCTCTGTCTTTGTTGATCTGGGAGTGTCTTTATTTTTATTTTTGAAAGATAAGCTTTGCTTATAGATAAAAAATGCAAAAATACATATGAAGGGTTTTATATAACTGATCTCTTTAACTGAGAACATCTTGTCAACTCACTCACATTGCAGCGTGAGTGGCCACATCATATTGCCTGGTAAAAATATATACAGATTTTGCTTCTATATCTATTAGCTGATGGCTATTTGGTTTGTCTCCCCCTTTGGTTATTACAGATGTATGGTTTGCAAATATTTTCTCCCACTATACCAGCTACCTTTTCACAAGCTTAAGAATGTCCTTTCTAGCAAAGAAGATTTTAATTTTGATCAAATAAGATACCTCTATTTTTCCTTGGATTCTTTGGCTCTTGGTGCCGTATCTAGTAACCCACTGCCAAACTGGAGGTCATGAAGATTTGTCCCTATATTTTCTCCAGGAATTGGTAGGTTTAACTCTTGCATTTAGGTGTGTGATGCATTTTGAGGTCACTGTGTATATGGTCTGAGGTAGGAGTCCATACTCCTCCTTTGCATCTGGTTCCAGTTGTCTCAACACGATTTGTTGAAAGACCATGGCTTTCATTGGGTGATCCTAGTAGTAGTGTCAAAAATCAGTTTACCACAGACATGTGTACTTCTTCCTGGAGTTTCAATTCAATTCTGTGTGTTTAATCCCTATTCCAGAACCCCATCACAATGACTGCCATTGTCTTGTACTACGTTTGGAACTCAGGAAGCACGAGTCTTCACATTTTGGGTTTTTTTGTTGTCATCCTCCTTTGTTTTTAAGGTTGCTTTGACTTTTTTGTATTTCTAAGTCCCTTAAATTCAATATGGATTTTAGATACAGCTTTTCAATTTCCACCAAACAGGCAGCTGGGATTTAGGTCGTGATTGTACTGAATCCTTACACCAATTTAGGAAGTATTGCCAGTTTAAGACATTGAATCTTCCAGTCCATAAACTGGGGATGTTTTTCACTTTATTTAGAACTATTTCATTGTTTTCAACAATTTTTTGTAGCTTTCAGAAGACACGTTTTGTGTTTCTTTTGGCAACTTTGTGTCTGAATGCTTCCTTATTTTGGATACTGTTATAAGTGGAGTTGTTTTCCTGCTTTCATTCTGGGTTGGTTATTACAAGTGTACAAAACACAGCTGACCTTCTGTATTGATCTTGCAGGCTGCAATCTTGCTGAACTTGTTTCTAAGTTCTAATCATTTTGAGTGAGTGCCTTTGGACTCTCTGTTTGCAAGAGCAGGTCAGCTACTCATAGACAGAGTTTTGCTTTTTCCTTTCCAAAATGGATGACTTTTATCTCTTTAGAACTGCCTTGGACAGAGCCTCCAGGGTGCATTTGAATACAAGTGGTGGGAGCAGACATTCTGGTCTTGGTGTTTAGCTATCAGGAAGGGGGATTTCGTCCTGGACTGAGGAAGTTCCCGCCGAGTCCTAGCTTGCTGCGTGGTGCCATCATGCCGAGCATTTGGACATCATCAAATACTTGCTCTACTCTAGTGAGACGAGCCCATGCTTTTTGTTTAACTATGGACGTAGACGGCATGAATTGGCTTCTGGATGCTAAGTCAGCTTGGAGGGCTTCTGGGATGAACACTACCTGGCCACATGCAAAGTTTTCCTGTGTCGCTCAATGTGGCCGGCTATCGTTTTGTGAAGTTTTACGTGAACACGCACAATCTCAGTCTGTACCTTCCTTCTCTTGTGATGTCTTTTCCACGTTGGCGTCAGCGTCGCACTGACTTCACCGAGTTATTCACAAAGTGTCCTCCTCTTGTATTTTTCAGGAAGATGTTGCTATTGATTGATCTTGAATCTCTGGTCCCGATTCTTCCCTTGACGAGGTCAAATGTCCGCTTGGGCTTCTCTAGTGAACTTCCAAAGGCTTAGGAGTACAGAATTTCTCCCTTCAGCTTTGTCTCTTTATAGTCTCTTTGGGGGAGGGTAAGACATCGTGTCTTCCTTTCCTTTAATTCTTTAAGTCTAGCTTTGAAAAGCTCTCTGATCATATTTATACTAATAGACTGAACTTCTTTGTCTCCTAAATTCACACCTGCTCACCTCAGGGACATGTTCTGCTGGCTGCTCCCCACGCCCAGCCCTTGGTGTAAAATTTACTTTCCGGTCCCATCACCCGGGTCATCATTTTTTGGTGAAACTGGACATTTCCGATAACGTGGTAAGGAGTCCATCATCTGTCTTCTCCCTCGGGAGTTTAGGATTATTGTTGGGTTTTTGCTTTTGTTTTTCTCTGGCTTCCTGTTGAACTAAAGCTTTCCTGGGCTCACTTTTAAAAAAAGGTTCTTGTTTATATTTAGAAGCCTGTCTCCCTTGGTTCCAACCGGTGTCAATACAATTTAGTGCTCGACCAGGGATCGAGCAGGGTTCCTGGGTGCCCGGGGCGTCAGTTTTCCAGGCTCCGCTGGGGTCACCGGTGAGGGAAGGCACACCTTCTGACCTCGGGTGGTTAACTATCATCCCTCATTTCACCTCCTGCTTGTGCAGGGTCTCAAGGTCACGCAGAGGTGACTTGCAGGGTCTTCTTTTCCATGCAGTGCATAGATCCTCAGAAACGTGTGGGGACTCTTCAAAGTACCCCTATTTTTCTACTTCTCCACCTTCTGCGTTTGACTGGGCTCCCCCACACTGAAACCACAGCCTCAGGCAGCTGCCATGAGACCAGCAGAATCCTGCTGTTTCCAGTGACACCCTGGGCACACGGGTCCGGCCCTCTGCTGGCTGGGCCGCTCTGGCTCCCAGGACAAAGGCAGCAGGAAGGGGAGGCTGGCCAGCGAGAACACAGCCAAGTCCGAAGGCCGCGGCTCCTCGTGCTGAGGTCCGGGATGCCTCTCAAGCAGACGCCGTGCCTGGCACCTGCCGTCCATCGAGCTGTGTAGCAGGTGGCCTCTGGTCCCATGTTCCCAGATGGCGCTTGAGTCTCGTCACGCGGCTCGCGGTGTCGTCTGCTTCTCTCTATGCCGAGTTGATCACAGGGATGAGTCTGTTCAGGCGGTCACGGGTCAGCTGTCTTCACGTCCTTTCCCACTGTGGGTGGCCATGAGTGTGCCGTCACACGCCTGCACGCACAGGCTTCTGTGTGACTCAGTTTTCTCCCCCAGACACAGACTGGCAGGGGGCTGTCTTTCCTGCGTGCTAAGTGTGGGCTTGGGGCTTGAGTTCGGGGTTTTTTCTATACCATTTAATATTGATAAGCCTTTTTCTAAAGGGCTTCATCGGGCTTCTCGAGCTCATGTTTTTGTTTTTAAAGCTGGGTTTCCTGCAGGGAAAGGGCAGGTCACTGAAGTCTCTGTCTCTGGCCATACACTGGCAGGCTCATGCTTGCTCTTCTCTGGATTGTTCTGAAGATCGGAGACACTAACAGAGAAGGAAAGAAGGGTGCTGGGCTCTGACTGGTAGAGAAAATGAAGGGAGAGAGGGAGGGAGGGAGGAAAATGAAGCAGTAAGTGGGCTCAGGGCCCAGACCTGTCCTGAGGCACGGGGTCAGTCCAGAATGGATTCAAGGAGATGCACAGGGGTGTTTAGAAGCGGAGAAGACAGAGTCTCTCTCTGGGTAGTGAGGCGTCAGCACGCATGTTAAGCTGTAAGAAAGCACCAAGCCGTGCCACAGAACGACGGCATTAGGCTTTGCAAGCAGCAGAAGTGCGGGCCCTGGCTCCAGGGCCTCGCCCTCGCCCTCGCCGCGTGTGGTGTCTAAGTGCAGCCGCTCTGAGAGGAGCGTTGGCCTCACTGAGGATTCTGTCTGCGTTTTCTGCTGCTCAGTGACACTCAATCCCAGTGCCTGTGCTCACTCGACACCACGTCCCCTTGGTGAGCATCTGTTCAAAGCCTTCCCAGTTTAAAAAAAAATGAAAGTCTCATTTCGAGTCTTTACACATTCAGGACATAAGCCCTTGATCAGAAATGTGTTCATCATTTATTTTCCCTTTTCTGTGGTTTGTTCTTTTAAATATTCAGAGCAATTGTTTTCAAAGACTGCATCCCACATACATTTAAAAAAGCACCCGTGAATGTCCGTAAAAAACCCTTTGGGGTCACGTCCATCGGAGACATTTGAGATGTTAGCAGCGACTGGACTGAACTGATGGACTTTGTTTCGCGTCTGGAGGGCTGCATTCCCTTCTTCAGTGCTGGAGTTTGTGCCTGTAGCTCTTACATGTATTTCATTTGATTTACAAGTAAGCATTCTGTGTTGTGGTGCGATTAACATTTTTCTCCACTTCCATGTCTAGCGGGAGAAACCCCACTGATTGTGATGCTGGATGGCCTGACCCACAGCCTTTCCGCTCACTCGTCCTCAGAACTTTGCTGTGCGTTCTTCGGGATTTTCTTCGAAGACAGGCGTGTTGTTGGCAGGAACAAGTCCTTGCATTTTTCTCTACCACGTGTGACAGCAAGTGGAATAGACACAACAGGGCACTGCTCCTGCTCGGCCCTCAGTTCTAGAGGAAACGCACCATCTTCCCACGGTGAGGTGCGATGAGAACTCGGGACGACTGATCCTCCTGGACGTCGAGCAAACAGTCTGCGTTAGAGATTTATTTTCACGCCTCGGTTTTCCGTTTTGTTTGCTTTTCATCTGTGTTCCTTTTTCTACTGAGATCCTGCATTTGGTTCCTCACTAAGAACTGATCTCTCTTTAAATCCCAATATTCAGTTTCAAACATTTCAGGTACAAACTCCATCATTTCTACTACATTTGGGGATCTATTTCTACTAGTGGTGTTTCTTCTCGTTTTGGTGCATTTTTCTTTTTAAGAGTCTAGACACGGCATGGTGAGGTTATGAGATTCTGTTCTGTGAGCTGTCTGGTCTTGCCCCCTCCTTCGTTCGGGCTGTGTGGTTCTGCTCCAATCGGCTGTCCATTTTTGTGCAAACGGGTTTGTTCTCTCTGAGACTCTTTCTGATGGTGTGGCCTTCTATTCCTGGCTGGCTGCTCCACTCCAGACAGTGAGGGCACCAACCTCTCCCACCCGCGTGAGCGCTGGGCATCGCCCGACTCCCCAGGATGGTTCCTCATCCAGCTCATGGAGGGTCCCCCCACAGGCTCAGCTCCAAGCTCACAAACCCGGGGGCCCCTCTCTAGACCCCAGAGCGCCGTTCTGCACAGATCTTGAGCTCTGAGCCTGAGTCTGCAACTCCGGCTGCCTCAGCATCCCAGCCGCGCTGCCCCCCTGCCGCCGGGACGGCGGACCACACATTGCATCTGACGTGTCCTCCTGGCACCGTGGATCCCAGGGCGGTTTGATAGCACGCTGGTCCTCCCCGCTGTCTGCAGGCGTCACGGTCCTGCACTGCTGGGCAGCCAGTGCTGGAAACCACTGAACCCTTCCTGTGGTTGCCAGCGACGGTGTCACACCAGGGGCTGCAAGCAACAGGCAAGTCTTCATTTCGATTCCGGAGGCCAGACCACCACATGGCCCTGCGAGGCCACTCCTGACCCAGCGGTGGGAGGCTCCCGCGCGTCCGCAGCCTCTTCTGCTTCTGCTTCAGCGGCGTGTGGTCCCTGGATCTCCCCCTTATGAGGACACAAGTGATTGCCTGTAGCACCTTCCTGGGTACCCCACTATCATCTCCCCATTCAAGATCCTTGGTGTAATCAGATCTGCAGTCTAAAGAACAACCCATGGCCGAACCAAACTTCTCACTCTGGAACGTTCCATCGCCTGGGCCAGTCCCTCAGTGGACGCGGTCACTCTGGAACGTTCCATCGCCTGGGCCAGTCCCTCAGTGGACGCGGTCACTCTGGAACGTTCCATCGCCTGGGCCAGTCCCTCAGTGGACGCGGTCACTCTGGAACGTTCCATCGCCTGGGCCAGTCCCTCAGTGGACGCGGGGAGGCCATGGGGCCGGCTGCAGCTGCGAGCAGCACAGGGAGGGCTCACGGTCAGTTGTGTCCTGGTGGGACAGCACTGGGAGTGCTGAGGCTGGGGAGGGGAGCGTGAGGAGACTGCTCTCCGTGGTCACAAGGCTGGGAAACGCCCTCTAGCGCCCTTCTCCCGGGACCCAGGCCGTGGCAGCTGCCCCTCTGGGTGCCACCCCAGGCGCCCCGGCCATGGCCTGCCCAGCCGTCCCTGCCCCCGGTCACCTTTCACACACAACACCACTCCTCAGGCCCCTTTGTGAAGCGCAGGCTCTCCGCACAGAGCCCCAGGGTCTGCCTGCCGTTCCTGACCCACGGGGGCTTCACGCTGAGTCTCCCTGGTCACCTGGAAGGTACACATCCCTCCAGACCAGTGATCGCCCCTCTGCTGGCCGCTTCCCAACTGCAGGAGCCCGAGGGCTCATTTCTGGGTTCTCCGCGCTGCACACCCACTGGCCTGGAGCGGGGGCGTGGGGGCTGCTGGCTGATGAACAGAAGCAGGGAAGAAGCACAAGGGAGAAGGGGCCAGGCCTCCAGAAGCCTTCTCAGCAGGGGCTGGGGCATCAGTGGGCAGGGGGAGGCCTGACCTGGACAGAGAGCCCGAGCCCACAGAGAGGAGTCTCTGCAAAGGTCCCCCCCTGGGAGGCAGAGGGTGAGACACAGGGACTATTTCGGTGGTGGGGGCAGGACAGAGCAGAGCACCCTGGTTCCAGGCCCTGCCAGCACCCTGCCCTCTCGTCGCCCTCCTCTCCATCAGGCCCTGGTCTCCTGGGCAGACCTTCCAAGGTGCTTCGTCTCTGAGGTCCCTAGTCCAGTCTCCTGCCAGCATCTGGTCCTGCATCTCTTTTCTAGATGGAGAGGAGGTCAGAGAGTTAAATCCCTTGGGTCACAGACAATTCCAAGTCCTTGGGGGTTTGTCATTGGCTTTTTGAACCTGTTTTTCCACCTGTAAATGGGAATCATTCTTCACTTGTGATGGGACAGACAAGCAGTTCAATTCATTCCTTTCTCCTCCCTCCCACCTTCCTTCCTTTCTCTTTCTCCTCCCCCATCTCTCCCTCTTTTGTTTCTTCTTCCCACCCTCCCCTCCTTCCCCTCCCCTTCTCCTCCCCTCCCCACTCCCCTCTCCCCTCTCTCCTCTCTCTCAGTCCTTCCAGGAGCAATAGGTAACATGGGTGTTTAACTGAGGGCTCTGACTTTCAGGTCCAGCTCCACCCACATTGTCCCCCTTAATTCTGTCTCCCCTGACCTCTCCTGGGGGTCTGAGCCAGCCTTTCCAGTGGGCAGTGGGTGGGAGCTGTCCATTGCTCTGCCCCCATCCCCCACTGGAAGGAGCACTGCTCCTTCAAGTGACCAGTTATCAGAGCAGCACAGCCCTGCCCTGAGCACAGGGGGCACCCCAGCCCCTGACCCTGACAGAGCCAGTGGGACAGTGGGCCCGGGGACAGTGGCCCCTGACAGTGTGGGTCCCCAAGGCTCACTGACCCTCCCGAAGGAAGGTGCTGCCACCCCAAGGGGTGCGCAGGGGGCGTGAGGGGCCGGTGTCGCCATCATGGCAGCTGGATGCTCTCTGTTTTCCATCTTCTACCACAAGAGGACTCTGTGTGGGCCAAGCTGCCTCCCTGAGTCCCTGGCAAAGGGCTGGACGGAGGGGAGGCCGATGCAGCTACCGGGAGAGTGAGTCATGAGAGGGGAGCCCTCGACCACACCAGGTCCTCTGCCCAGTCCTGGGCTGCAGAGCAGAGAACAGAGAGCGCTACGCCCTTGGGGTCTCCCTGGCTGCCCCACGGGGTGGCGCCCTGTCTCCCCGGCCCCCGTCCTCCTGTGCCAGCTCACACTCCCGAGGCAGGAGCCCAAGGCCCCAGCGGCAGGAGGGCGGGAGGCCTGGGAGCGCTCAGCTGTGGGCTGGCAGGCTGTGCCCCTGCCGGGAGAGACTTTCAAAGAAACGGCACATAAATCACCGCCGCAGTGTGGTCCCGTGTGAATAGGTGGCCGAACACGTCTGGCATTTTTGCCAACCTCAGAGAAAATAACCTTTTTTGTGTGTGTGAAAGCAGTTGGAAAATGGAAACCTCCTGCCTCGGGCGTTCCTGCTCTCAGCACGGCCGCTGCCCTGCAGCCCTGCTCTTCAGAACGGGCTCCGCTACTTTCTACAGGGGGTGCCAGGGACAGCGTGGGGCCAAGTCCCTTTGGCCTTAGGTGACCCCGGTTCCAGGCTCCCCAGCCAAGGTCCTGCTGCTGCAGGGGGAGAGGGCGGCTCAGGTGGCCCCGAAGTTGGGACAGTGTTGTCCCATGAAGGTGCCATCCCCAGGGTGTGACTCTGGGCTGGGTCCGCCCCCCCAGGGAAGATTTAGAAGTTGGGCCCGGGGACGGTCACCACTGCTGACTCTGCTCCCAGGGCCTGCCCGGATGCATCTCGTGTTTATGCCTCGGAAGCCACGCGCCAGGTGTCCTGGGGTCAGGACGGAGCCCTGTCCAGCCTCCGGCAACCTCGCTGTGGGCAGCAGGGGACCGCTGCCCCGCCCGCAGCCCGCCTGGCGGGCAGAACCCTTGCAGCGTCTGTCTTAGCTGGAGCCCGGTGTGCGCTGCGGCGCTTTGCATGGGACAACCGCCGGCTGTTTTTCAAAGCTGGAAAGGCTCTTGTCTCTCATGGGAAATCCTCCTCACTGTCAATGCACTGGCACAGAGAGCAGCAGGGACTCACCTGTGTTTGCACGCTGGGTCAAGACCGTGCCCTGCGCCCGCGCGCCCTCACCCGCCGTGAGTCCCCGAGACACGCGAGGCGCGGTGCTCGGTCCAGAGGGGAGGCCTCCCGCTCCTCCGGCCGCAGTGGCCCGCAGCTCCCGCTGCAACTCGTCGTGCGCTGTGTCGGGCACTAGCGCCCCGGCCACCTCGCTCCGGCGCCCTGGAAACTTCTCGGCAGCCCTGTGACCCGTGACCTTGACGACATCCTGTTACCCCAAACCCTGGGCACTCGTGGGCCACTCAGGTCTTCACACCGGGGCCTTCCAGGAAAGGTTTTCCTCTCCCTCCGGCCCCCTGGGAGGACGAGACACTGTCTTGGGACAAGCGTGGGACGCAATGGGCCCACCCTGTATTCTGCACGGACCCGCTGGCTCCTGCTGGTGGTGAACGCCCACCCCACGCAGGTAATGAGGGGCTCCGGCCACTTCTGTGTCCTGTTCTGCAGGCAGAGGGATGAGAAGTGGGGCGGCTCAGGCCTCACACTGATGGCTGACAAGTAGCCGGGGCTGCCTTCATCCTGGTCTGGCCTGAGAGGGGATCCGGGAGCAGAAGGGCCCAGGCCTGCACCCCGGGTGGCCGAGGCAGGGCTGGGTTGGCTGAGGCTGGAGGCTTCAGGGGGCTCCACTTCCAGGGCCCGTGAAAGTGGGTCACACCCCAGAAGCCCACTTCTGACCCTGATGCCCAGCGAGCTGTGTTAAGTCAGCAAGACTCCAACTTGTCAGTGGAATTAGTAGGCGCGTCCTGGTGGGGGAGCGGCACGCATCCCAAGGACCCGGGTTCATATCCCAAAGGGGGCACGGGACCAAGATGAGCAACTAAGTAAAATAAATAAAATGCTCCTTCCCCTTTCTCTCTTCCTGCCTGCCTGCCTATTCACCTTCGTTCCTGCTGCAGCTTTCCTTTAAAGAAAATAATAATAAAGAAAAGAAGATACGGTGCTCCTGGTAGAGCAGCCTTCGCGTCTGCTGCCTTTAGCTGGTGCAGCCCATGCAGAGCCCAAGGATTCTGGTTCACACCCTGGCAACAGAGAACCAAGATGAACGGCTAAATAAAATAAATGCTTCTTCCTCCTCTCTCTTGCTGCCCGCCTGCTCGCCTTCATTCCCGCTGCACTGCTCCTTAAAACTGAACACATTAATGTCATGAACACGTTATTTTCTGTCCCCTTCGTAAAGGCGTTAGAGCTGAAACACCATTTCACATAGTGATAGACCTCATGTGAGCAGCTGGATGCGTTTAGAAGATCCGTCTGTGACTGACACTCAAGCCAACAAAGGAAACCCGGCACCTAACAGCGTCCCTCCTTCCGCCCGCCGCCCGAGGCACCGGGGTGGTTCGTCGCCTGGTGCCCAGCGGCTCCACCTTGCAGGCCCGTGACCACCCATCTGCCAGCCCCACTGCCAGCACGTTCGTGTGTGAGCCGGCGTCTCAGCATGTCCTGTGGCTGTCGTCGGTGTCTTGCTCCCCGTTGTCCAAACAGCTCCTGGAAATCTTTTGTGAAGCGTCGGTCCAGCTCTTGCTCGTTCTGAAAGAGTGGACGGTCACGGTGCTGGACCGGCTGCACAGGCAGGTGTCACCCGAGTCACATCCGAGTCCAGGGGCGGCAGGGTGGCTTCTCCCAGGCCCGTCTTTTGACCTGTGGTCACTGTCCCAGTGGGCCTGACCCAGCTCTCTGGTGGTGCCTTCCTCTCAGGTAAGAACCCCAGTCCCACGGCCTGGGCCCCACTGAGCCCTGGGGTCAGAGCCTGGGCTCAGCACATGAGTACTGGCGGAGCATTCGGTCCCACGCAGAAACGCTTTGAAACCTGCAGCGTCCCGTCCCTCTCCACTCTTGGGACGGGCCTGGTCGCCCTTCTGACATCCTCTGGCCCTCTGCTCTCATTAGTGCCTCCTGCTCCCCACACTGCACGTCCCCATCGGACATCTGTCTGGACTGAGCTGGAGTCGGCGGCCTCTAACCCTGACTCTATTAATTTCCTGCTCACTTGTCCTAAATTTGGCTAATTGGAGCTCCTTTAAGCTGGCTCCCTGTCTTTTTCACATGTCCGTGATGTCTTTTTAATAGACTGACTAAGGCTCCCCAAAAATGTAAGCAGAAAGTGCAGAGATTTCCCAGGACCTGTGCCCATGCCCTTTCTCCCGCCAACATCCCGCACACGCGCCTGCTTCCCGAGCTCGTCCTTAGAATGCCCAAGCTTGCTTCACTCTCGAACCTTCCGACCTGGCCCCTGGACCAGTCTTCGGGCTCCCTGCGAGGTGCGTGCGGGAGGAGGGGCTCAGGAGGTGCTAGCCCACCGTGCCTGTCCGCAGGAGTCCCACGTTGTCCTCTCATGAGACTGACAGTCTGCCTCTCCCCTGGGGCATCTGCCGCACCTGCAGGCTGCAGAAGGCTGGGAGCCGTCACGATCAAGTCTATGACCATTCTGCTTGCTTCTGATTTCTCCTCTTCGCAGAGGACCCCTGACTTAGGCGGGTTTCCCCGTAGGACCTGGTGACGTGACTTTACGACGCTGTGAGTGATAGAGATGCTGTAGAAACCTCGCTTCGAGCATTGAAGGCTGATCTTCTCCCAGGCTGGGCGGGCACCGTCTGAGGCTTCTGACACAGTATTTGTGTTTTCACATCCAGCCGTGTCGGCAAAACACCACTGCGTCTGAGATTCCCCGCTTTGTTATGAATAGACATTGCGCTCGATGCTTTGCCCGGCTGTAGGCAAGCCCAGCTGGGCACCGCGGTGTCCGTGGGTGTTGGGGTCAGCGGGTGAGGGCCTTACAGGCTTTCTGACTGACTGGGGGCGTTGGGACTCAGCTTCTTGGTAAGTCAAGAAAGATCTTTAATTCGCTCCTCTGTTTCTTTGTCCTGGCCTTCACTGGTGACTTTTCACATTTCACTTTCTGGGGTTTCTGCTGCGTGTGTTACTTTTAATTGCTTCTCTGGGGTGACAGTCTGTGTTTTCCCCCACTTCGATCCAGTTGGACCTAATGTCCTGCCCATTCGGAGGAAACACAGGATGCCTTCAGCAGTGCGCCGCTGGCCCTTGCAAATTGTGCCGCTTCCCCCGTGCTCTGAATTTCTCGTCAATGTGCATGTACTTAGTTACCTGTAAATACAGCGCAGCACTGTAAAAATCCTTAAGGTTTTCTTTCTTTGTTTAAAGAAGGTACAGGCAGGAATGAAGGCAGGCAGACAGGCAGGCAGAGAGGAGGAAAAGGCATTTTATTTATTTTACTTCGTTGTTCATCTTGATTGCTCCCGCAGCCTTGGGTCTTGAATATGGGTCCTTGGGAGGGACTGGGTCCAATGACCCTAACCGCTAAGGCACCTGCGTGCACCTTTTATGATTTTCTTCATAACATTTTCTTTTTCTAGCTTACTTTATAGTAATAACATAATATTTAATACATAAAATATGTGCTTACTGTTTATATTATCGCTGAGACTTCCAGTCAGCAGCGGGCCATTAGAGGTTCAGCCTTGGGAGAGTCAAAGTTGTAAGTGGATTTTCAGTTGCAAGGGAGTTGCTGCACCTACCCCTCAGCCCCGACCCCACATTGTTCAGCTGTCAGCACTATTTCTATCTTCTGTGATGCTTTGGACTACTGCTTTTTCTTACCCAGGAAGCAATTATTTGTCTTTTATGGGAATAGAAAAATACTAGCTGGTATCTTCCCCACCCCACTGTCACCTTCCAGTGCTTCACACATCTCTCTGCGTGTCAGACTCTCCATCCGCTCTCCTTGCCAGCGGCACAGAGAGCGTCCGTCAGTATTTCTCAATATGCACGTCTGTGGGCACAGAATTGTCTTCGAGTTCATTGTCCAAGGATGTCATTATTTCTTTTTAATTTAAAAGACTTTTTTTCTTTCAGTATTTGAGAATGTTCTCCTATCTTGATCTCTATTACCTCTGATGTGACTGTTATCCTTATGCCTCTGTATATAATGTATCTTTTTTCTTTGACTACTTTTAAGATTTTCCTTTTTATCCTTACTTATCACAAGTTTTGTTGTATAATACCTAGATGTGATTTCCTTTATATGCACACTCCTTGGTTTTGCAGAGGTTCTTAGATCTGTAAGTGAATGCTTTCAACGAAGCATTGAAACTGTTTCATTATTACTTTAAATATTTTCTCTGCTCTACTTCTCTGTCTTCTTCGGGGACCCCAGTCGACTATGTATGCAATTATTCCACGTGGTCTCCAGGTCACAGAGGCTCTGATCAATGTTGTGAAAGTCTATTTTTTCTCCCTGGGTTTCAGTTTGGTTAATTTCTCTGACCTGTTTTTAAATTCACTGTTCTTTCTTCTACAGTATCCAGTTAGTACATTTTCATTTCAGATATCAGATTTTCCAGGTCTAAGATGCTCATTTCACTCTTCTTTGGAGTTTTTATTCTTTCCTGATATTCTCCACCCCAGTGGGAATATATCTATCTATCTATATATAGATATCTATCTATATATAGATACACACATATATACACACATATATATGAAATATATATGAAATACATATATACAATGTGCCTATCTTTTCCTGTATAATAATAAGCACATCTATAAAAAGTTAAAGTTCTTATTATGTCATTCTAGCATCTAAATCTTCTCTCAGCTTGCTTCTTCTGATTTTCTCTTTTGATTATGGTTCACGTGTTTCCTGTGGGCATGCCTAGTGTTTTAGATTTAAAAATGGACATTGTGGATGACATACTGTCAGATCACTGGATTCTGTTATTTTCCGCTGAAGAGTGGTGTTTTGTTCTCGCAGGCAAGCAAATTATTGGCAGTGACCTTGCTCTTGTGGAGGTTAAGGTTTAGGCTTTGAAAGGGCAAGTTTATTCCAGCTTTTCCTCGGTCCTACAATGTGACCTGTAGTCCCGGGACAAGCGCCCTCTACCGAAGGCGCAACCCTTTTTCGGCATCAGTTGGAGAACTAACTTTGGAGAACATCGAACTTCAAATTCTAGGTCCTTGAGTTAAGCAGCTCATTGAATTTCTGCTTTCGTCTTAGGTTTCCAGGGATTGTCTTTCATGCAGCTCTTTAGCGTCTGACCCTGCGTGTTTTCTAGGCATCAGACACGTGTTTGGAGAGGCGTGCGCGTGCAGGTTTTGGAACACGTCCATGCCTCTCTGTTCCTGGATTTCCCCTCTGGCTCCTCTGGCCTCAGACCTTATCTTCTCAGCCTCTCTCAGCTGCCACTTTCTGCTCCATCTGCATTCCTGGGTGCCACATAAACCAGGACGTTCGAGGGGAAAAGCCAGGAAAACGTGACTCTAGTGTTCACCCTAGTGTTACATTCTCTCACATTTTCCCCCATTTGGGTTGTTCTATCCATGTCTTCAAGTGATTGTTTTTATACTTTGTCCAGAGTATGATTACTTGTCAGGCGATCATGTTGTGTTACAAATTTTTCTCCCCTGTTATTAGAATATTCAGACTTTTAATTTTACTTTCACTTACACATTCTTAGAGACACAGTAAGCTGCAGAAGTCATCTGTAGAATCCAACATACCCTTCTCCTCCTAATTTCCCAGCAATGATAATTCTAGTGCAACAATAAAACAAGAAAATAAACATTGCTCTAACACTGTCAATAAGGCTACGGACCATGTTCACTTTTCATCTGCATTGTGTGTGTGTGTTTGTGCTATCAAAATGGATCCCATGTACAATATGTCACCGCTCATTAGACCAAGGAACCCTTTATATTTATACAAATCATTCCTTTATCGACCCTTGGAAATCGCAAATAGCATGCTCTCCATTTTTATGTTTTTGTCATTTTTGGGTGATATGTAAATGGAATTATGTTAGTATTAAGGTTTTGAGGCTGACTTTCCACACTCAGTACAAAGCCCTTGAGGATGATCATTCCAGTTGTTACATCCACCAAGAACGTGTGCCTTTATTTCTAAAATGTTCAGATGTTGGAGAGAGGAGTAAAGATGGCAGCCCGGCAGCCCCCTCCCCACAGAACATTAGAAATCATCTGTTTTCAGACACACAGGTGTGGAAGGGCAGGCCTGGGGGCTGCAGAGACAGCGGCATCAACCACCACAAGGTAGACACGGCATCGAGGCTCAGAGCTGTATTGTAGATTCAGAAGCGCCAGTCTCCGGGACAAAAGCAGTGGAGGGGTTGAAGCCTTGGGAGGAACCTGACCTCCCAGAGTCCCTCCAATAGCAGGGAGCCCACCCAGTGGGTCCAGGACACAGAGTGGGAAAGTTACACATGGCTCCACCGCAACCAGAAGGCAGCTAGGGGAGTTCCTCACTCTCTCCCACCAAATTGCACCAGTGTCACTGGAACCGCCCACGGGATAGCCAGCCCAAGGCTTAATGGAAGAAGAGAATCTTCCAGAAGGGAGGAAGAGTCAACAGCTACCCACACAGCCACCCTGTGGGTGGAGGCAGAACTGCAGCCTGATTGCTGATTTTCAACCTAGATACTATACCCTGCAAGATTATGATTTAGAACTGAAGTACTGACAAAAAGAAAAGTTTTCCAGGTAATCAAAAGCTAAATGAATTCATCACCATAAAACTATCTCTACAAAAAACGAAAGGAGGTGCTGTAAGTGTAAAGACATCCCACTTAAAAGTAGTAAGACAGCAAAACATAAAGTGGGGAGGAGGAGAGGAGAATAAAAATGGGGATGGCTAGAATAAATACAAAACTAATCTGCTTTCTAATAAACATGTGAAATAAACATAGAATTCTTAATGCTAACCTCAGGGTAAGCTTAAAACACATCCAGGAAAAAAGGAATGAAGAGAACAAAAAGGGAAACCAATCAAAACATAACTACGCTCAACCCTCCTAAGAAAAGAAAGAGAAGAACAAAGGTACTGTCTGGAACAACACCCAGAAGACAAACCGCAAAATGACAATAAACAGTTACACATCAATAATCACCCTGAATGTTAATGGACTGAACTCACCAATCAAATGACAGAGTGGCCAAATGAATTAAAAAGCATAACCCAACCTGCTGCATTTAGGAAACTCACCTTCTTTCAAAAGATAAAATAGACTCAGAGTCGATGGTTGGAATAGAATCCTGCAGGCCAATGGTAACCACAAAAAAGCAGGAACAATTATAATGGATAAAACAGACTCCAACTAAAAAGCATAACAAAAGACAAAGATGGACATTATATAATGATTAAGGGGCCAAGCCAACAAGAAGAAAACCACTTATTAATATATATGCACCAAATGAAGGAGCATCAAAATATATGAAGCAAGTATTATTAGAACTGATGAGAGACATCGGCAGCAACACAATAATAGTGGAAGACTTCATCACTCCACTTACAACAACGGACAGATCACCCAGGCAGAGAATTAATAGGGAAATAGCAGCTTTAAATGACCACCTAATAGACATACACCAAACACTTCATCCAACGACAACAGATTTCACTTTCTTCTCAAGTATGCAAGAAACATTCTCAAGGATAGATTATATATTGGACCACAAAACTGTCTCAACAAATTTACAGGGATTGAACTCATACCAAGCATCTTCTCTGACCACCATGGCTTAAAAAGAGAGATCAACCACAAAAAGAAAGACCCCCAAATTATTTGGAGACTAAACAATATACCTTTGAATGACTCTTGAGTAGAAGAGGAAATCAAAGAGAAACTTAAAAAAATACTGAGGTCAATGAGAATGAAGACACAAGCTACCAGAATCTATGGGATGCAGCAAAAGTGGTACTAAGAGGAAAGTTCGTTGCAATCCAGGCCCAACTCAAGAAACAACAACAACAACAAAAAACCCCACAAATAAATGATCTCACTCTACATTTAAAGCAACTAAAGAAAGAAGAACAATTAAAGTCAAAAATAGGTAGAAGAAAAGAAATAGCAAAAATTTGAGTAGAAATAAACAAAATAGAAAACAAAAAGACAACTCAGATCAAAAAACCAAAAGTTGTTCTTTGGAAAAGTAAAAAAGATAGACAAACCATTGACTAGACTCACAAAGAATAAAAGGATCATAATTAGAATCAGAAATGAAAGGGGAGAAGTTACAAGTGATATGACAAAAACTCAAAGCATCATAAGAGACTATGAACAGCTCTGTGCTGCTAAAGCAGACAACCTCTAGGACATGGACAGATTTTTAGAAAAATACAGCCTGCCAAGACTGAACCTGGAAGAAATGGAAAACCTGAACAGAACAATCACAAGCAAAGAAATTGAAGAGTAAATCAAAAGTCTCCTGAAAAATCAAAGCCCAGGACCAGATGGCTTCTCCAATGAGCTCTACCAAACCTTCAGAGAAGAATCAGCACCTGTTCTTAAGCTCTTTCAAAATATGGAAGAATAGAGAACTCTTACAAACACTTTCTACAAGGCTGATGTCACACTGATACCAAAAGCTGACAGAGATGTCACTAAGAAACATGAGTATATTTTAATGTGTAAAACAGTTACTGTAATATAATATTAAGACACTTTTAAATGTTTTAAAATAAACTGTAGAAATTTTAGAGCAGTTTTAGATTTAGAGAATTATTCCCAAGTAGCTCAGAATATTCCCACTATCTCACACCCAGTGTTCCCTGTTTTTGCCATCTTTCATTCGCATGAAAATGTGTCACCATTAATGGACTAGGACTGTTATGTTGTGATTAACTAGAGCTCACTCTTCATTCAGAATTTCCCCTCTTTCTCTTCAGGCCCTTTTTTCTGTTGCACAGCCCCGTCCAGAACACTTTACATGGGGTCATCTCGTCTCCTCAGGCTCCTCTTGGCTGACAGTTTCTCAACTTCCCCTTTTCCTTTAACTTCATGTGACCTTGAGAGATTCGAGAAGTACTTTTCAGCTAGTGTGTAGAATGTCCCCAACTGGGATTTCTCTGATGTTTTTCTCCTGGTTGGAATGCGAGAATGTGATTGGAGGGAGACCACAGAGGTCAGGTGACATCACATCATTTCGAGGTCACATGCTACCGCCCGGCGGGAGGTGGTGTTTGTCTGGTTTTCCACAGCAGGGTGGTCCTGTCTAGCTCTCTTTCCATACTGTACTCAGAGAGAGGTCACTGCGTGCAGCCTGCAGAAAGGGATGGGGAGAAGGTTCCGCCTCCTTCAAGACCACAGATTCAGGAGTGCTCAGAATTTTCTGCATGGGAGACTGTCCAGTCTCTCATTCATGCATTTGCTTCTAGGACTGTGGGATCATGAATATTTACTTTTGCTTTCGACGATACTCCTGCACAACATCATTTATGATCATCCAGGGCCACTTTGTTTTGTCACTAAGATGGTGCTCCCCTGGACCTTTGGGAGCTGTTTCCGTTTACTCCCTCCTCCATCGACAGCCTTCATGTGTCCTTGTGAGTTTTCTGGCGTGGAGTGGTGGCTTAGGTACTTTCTTTCCTTCTGGCATGACAAGACGCTCCAGGCTCATCTGGGACTTCCCCAACCCAGTCCTGCAGCCAGTCATTCTTCCAAGGAGCCCGGCTTCTTTTTTTGGACAGCGGTACCAGAAGCCAACATCTGGGCGCAAGATGTGCTTGCTGCTACTGCCGGTGCGTCTGGCCATCTACGCCAGCAGAGAAGATGTGTTTGCTTAGACTCACCCAGGCGCACGCACATCTCTATACATTTCTTTATGTGACCATCTGTGTTTACACGATACCAAACAGGAGTGCGAGCTGACGTCCTGACGCCGATGCATTCCCACATGGATCATTGCAGAAGCTTCTTCTTGTTTATCTCTAACTTCCCATGCAGCAGTGAGAAGCTTGGCTCCAGCACCTTCCGTCTACTTCTTTAACCATTCGGTGGCAGCAGACCGCACGGTGGCTTCACAGTTGTTCACCCGCTCTCCGTGGAGAGCACCAGTTGAACCAGAACGCAGTGTGGTGGGCATTCTTGTCGTGCAGAGTCCGCTGTGCCCGAGGGCGTAGGTCAGCACCTGACTCCCCTAGTCCCACCAGGAGGCTGTGCCCCACTCTTGTAACAGATTCAGATTGCTTTCCACAGTTGGCGTTCTGTCCTGAGTGGCTCCAACATCCCCCATGCTTTTCAAACGTGCATTTACTGGAGCAAGTTTACTCTTCATGCTATAAAGTTCACTGGGTTTTCGTAAGTGCCCAGCACTGTGTATCCACCATGACAAGATAACATCAGATAGTTTCACTGTCCCCCCAGGTCCCTGGTGCTGTTTCTCTTCAACCTTTCCTCCCAATCTCCTAGCAGCCCCCGATGCTCTCCTGTCTCTCACTGGGCCTTTCCTGGAAGAGCGTAAAATTGGAACCTCGCAGTATGTACCCTATTCCGCCGGCTTCTTTCACCTAAAAACGTGGCAGTGGGGCGTTGGTCACCGTGCCTCTGTGTGACTCCAGAGACCCTGTCCTGCTGAGGAAGATTCCACCGCTGGCACGAGCAACTATGTGTGATCTGTTCTCTGATGACGCACATCTTGGTGGCTTCCAGCTCCAGGGACTTATGAGTAACAATGATAGAAGCATGTGTGTGCAGGTTTTGGAGTGGACGTAGGTCTTCAATTCAGTTGGGTAAATACCAAGTAGTTGAAGGGAGCATCTGGTAAGACTGTGCTTCATTTTCTAAGAGGTCATCACGCTGTCCTCCAAGGGGAAGTGCCATCTGTCACCCCCACCAGCAAGAAAGGAGCATTCCCAAGGCTCCACACCTCCATCGCTGACGGTCCTGGATGTTATTCAACCTCCTGGGAACGCGAGGGTGGCACCTGGTTTGAATTTGTAAGTCCCTCATGACACACAATGTTGAACACTTTTCTCGTGCTTGTCTGCTGTATTTCTGTCCTCTCTGACGAGGGGTCTGTTCAGATCTTTTCTTATTTTTAAACTAGGCTGTTTGTTATCCTCCTGTTGAATTTCAGAATTCTATGTTTGTTCTGGATCCAAGCCCTTTACCAGATGCGTTGCACAGACATTTCCTCCCAGAATGTAGGTTGCGTTTTCATTCTCTTCGTGTCTTACGAAAGTCTTACATGTCTAACAAAAGCAAGTGTGTCACCTTTGTCTTTCATGGGACTTGGTGCTTGAGTTGTATCTGCAAGCTCAATGCCAAACTCAAGGTCAAGGAGAATTCTTCCTATGTTTTCTTTAGCAGTTTTACAGTTTTCAATTTAGCTTTCTGCTCTATTTCCCTTTCATTCCTGTAGAGTCTCTTTTTTGGGATGATAGAATATGGGGTTGATAGCTCTTTTCTTGAAGAACTTGGGAAATGTCCAGTCACGTCTTCCTCACCTTAAAGACAAGATCCACCATCATTTGGATCAGAGCTCTCCTGAATGTGACCCGTCATTTCTCTCTGGCTCTCTTTAGGAATCTGTTTTCAACACTTGATTATGAAGTTTCTGGACATGAATTTTGGAGGGTTTATTCTGTTTGGGATTGTGCTTTCTGCCACATTTAGGACCATTTCAGCCATTATTCCTTCAGCTCTTCTCATTCCACCTTCCTCTGCTCCCCTCTCTGGGACCCCAGTCACAGAGGGGCTGGACACTGACATCAGGGCACACAGTTGGTTTCTGTTGGCTTTTATCTTCTCTCTGTGGCTGGGACTAAACGCTCCCCCCACCAACTTACAATTGAGCTGCCTGGGGGGAGAGGAGGTGTATTTCAGTTGCAGGCTTTTACTATTTTGCTGCCATTTTTTATCTCCTACTTCTTTGCTGAGATGTGCTGTTTATTCCTTTTCCTCGGGCATGTCCACAGTTGTCGAAGGGAACGGTGCAGTGTGATCCCTTCCGATAACTCCAACCTCTGAGTCATCTCCTGTTGTTTCTCATTCACGTTCCTCTTGGTGTGAGGAGTGATCTTTCCTTGTATCCAGGATATGTTAGCTATGATGGGGTGAACCTCAAAATCCATCAAAACCCCACTGGTGGCTGCAGGCACTCGGCGGCAGTGCCCTGTACAGGCCTGGGCTGCGGCTCTTCTTTCCGCCTGTGCTCTCAACTCCACCCCACTGCCCCCCACCAAGGTCACTCCCCAACCCCTACCGCCTGAAGCTCAGTTTCCCCTTTGTCCCTGCTGATACTGCCTGGTCACTGAGCAGGGCATCCCTGCCACTGGGTGGGGGTGGCTGGGCAGCCTGCTGACTTCCACTGGCATTGGCCAGGGAAGGGGCATTCCAGCTGCCGCCATCTCATCCCTGCATAGATTTGGGTCGGGTAGATGTCAGCTTTCAGCTGGGCCCCGCCGACACCATCATGGGCCAGGACCAGAGCGTTGTGAGGGGCCTACTCGGTCTTGTTGCTGCCGTGGTGGAGGGGGCTCCTTTCCTTCCCGCCGCCGCCAGAAGGGAGGTGGCTCTTCATGGACGTTTGATGGGAGGAGGGCAACTATTTTCAAAGACTTGTTCTGTTCGGCGGAGCTGCTGCCCCTAGAGCCAGAGGGAGCGGGCTCTTATATAGGGTGCAGGAGAGACGGGGAGAGCCCAGGCACCCCCACCCCTGCTCGTCCCACCCATGCTTCTCAGGTCCTTTGGCAACCAGCCCACCTCTTCTGTTCCATCTTCCAGAATCTTCCATTTATGTTATGTCCAGAGCTAACTCAATGTAAACAGAAGAGGGAGGAAAAAAGACACTTGATCTTGGCTGGAACCAGGAATGTTTACTTTACCAATTTTCCCCATGTCCTTTGAAAAGAAACCAAAGGCTCACAGGTTCCCCCCAATAGGCCATCGAACCCTCTTGGGGACCATCATCCTCGATGTGGAGGATACTTGACAGCTTGCTGCCTTTTTAACAACTAGCAAATCGTGTCTTAGGTTGTTATTGAAAGTTAAACACACACACACAGACAGGACCACCTCTAGACCATGCAGGCTGTGCAGCCCTGCACCCAGGTCTAGGCATCTCGGTTTAGGGCGAGGGGTGAAACGCGGGTTCTGGTGCATGTTTCTCGGGCCTGCGCCTGCTCTCCCAGCTGCTGTGTTTCCAAAGCTGATCCTCCTTCTGCTTCTGACTCCTGGTCCCTGTTCTTCTTGACATGTGGGAACTGCTGCTGCAGACCTGGGTTCAGGTCCTGCCCTCCAGCCACCAGCAATCACAGAATCAGTAGAAGTGGGGTGACATTTGCACAGACCATAGCAGATACCTGCGGTGATTAAAACAGATGATCTAACAGCCTAAGAGCCCATCGATGGACACGGGGATGAAGAAGATGTGTTGTCTGCATGACAGAATACTACTCAGCTATAAAAAAGATGAAACCCTGCCATATGCAACAATATGGATAGAAGAAATGATGCCGAGTGAGATAAATCAGGAGAAAGACAAAGACCCCGGTGATCTCACTCACACGTGATAGAGAAACCAAGCAAACAAATACACCAAATCAAACAAAAATAGACTTTTTGTCTTTAAGACCAAATTAGTGGTTTCCAGAAAGGAAGCAGGGGTGCCTGGATGGAGCAGAGGGGTCAGTTATGTGGTGAAGGTAAAACAGAAGTACTGATGGTCTACTTAATGTATTAGCTAAGATGCTAATTTTCTATGATATACACCTTAAACCTATGTAATGTCAAAATTCATGATTCTTCAATAAAATTTTAAAAAATGAAACATGAAGAATCATTAGAGGTGTACCCTGGTGGTCTATCGGTCTAGGACACCCTGAGAACAGTCCCACACATGCCCCAAGGTCCTGGGTTCGAGACCCAAGATCGGAGAAATAAAACAGTGTGGGCAACTAAATAAAAAATAGTAATAAAGCACTTCTTCCTCCTCTCTCTGCCTGCCTGCCTGCTCGCCCCCATGCCTGCCTGCACCTTTCCTTTAAAGAAAACCATTAGATGATCATGCAAAATGAGCATGTGGGTGCATACGGTGGTTTTGCACACATATTTGCTGAACAGGGAGAATGAGCCCAGCCCAGCAGGGCAGCACTCTGGCCCTCCGCCTGTCTGTGCCCTCTCTGGGCTCTCGGCCTCCCCAGGTCTTCCTCACCTGTGTCCCGACTTCAACCAATTCGCAGACATGCATGCGGCATCTACGGCAGACCGTCTGCCACTGCTGCTGTAAGAAACGGCCACACATTTAGTGTCTTCAGATAATTCGAGGCCCCTCTGAGGCCCGGGCGCTCACCTCGGCCGCAGCAGTCGTGGCACCAGCTGGAAACCCGCGGCAGGGGAGGGTGGTGACGTAGAGCAGTATGTAAGTAACCAGATGAGAGAGAGTGGCCGACAGGCCCGCAGGCCTGCGGGGAGAATGCCGGCCTGCTCATCAGCTCCTAGAGGCTCCCACACTCATGACTCATGTCACGGTCTTGTGTGGTCACTGCTGGGGTCCCCCTTGACCCTCTGTCGGGACATACAGGGTCATTTCCTACATTAAGATCCTCAGTCACACCCACAGAGTCCCTTGGTTGCACAGGGTCGCAGCCGCAGGCTCCAGATATGGGCACAGACATCTTAGGGGTCATTATGTCACCACCACAGCCCCGCATCGGCACCCGGTGCAGCCTTTACATGGCCTCTGGGAGCAGGAGCCCGGTTCAGGAGGGAGGGACATGCCAGCCCCACTACAACCTTCAGTAGAAGCCTGTCCAGGATCTCGGGCAGTGTCAGGGGCCCAGGGAGGAGTCATACTGATGGGTCTCGGACCCCTGGGCAGCCACGCCCTACACACCCCCATCACCTACTCTCCCAAATGTTGGTCAGTGGGGGAGGCAGGCAGCCAGCACTGGCCACCCGGGAGTGGGCGGCTTGGGAAAGGGTCCGTAAAAACACGAGCAGTACTGATGGCTCTGGGGTCCGCAGGCCAAGGTGAGCAAGGTCAGGCCAGCTCGTGGCTGTGCGGGAAAGGGTCCCAGGACAGGAGTGGCTGGGCACTTTGATCCCTCGGAGCCCACCGCCCACGATGTACTTTGTCACAAGGGCTCTGCTGTCCCTGTGCCCTGTGCTTACTGGCGCCTCACAGCAGCCTCTGTGCCGTGTACACATGCTGCTTTCCTTTTTTTTAAAGAAGGGGGAACGAGTCTTTCGGACAAAGCATCACAGGCAGGAGAGAGAGGAAAGGCAGGCGTGGAGAGGACAGCTGGTCTGGGCCGCGGGGTCTAGTCTCTGGGCCTGGCCTCTTCTTCCTTCCATTTCGGCCACTGTGGTTCTTGAGGGGTCAGACTGCTGCCATCCCGGTCACACGGCTCCCCCTACAGACGAGACACGGGGCCTGGGGCCAAATGACTTACCCAGAGTCACAGAGCAGGCGGCCCAGGACAGACTCAGGACAGAAGAGGGTAACTGGGTGAGATTAGAGGCCAAAGACGGGTCTCTATGCTTGATTCTAGCAGACAGCACGTGGCAAAGGGGGCGAGATTTTATTGCTGTCCAGACCCCAAATCCATCAATTGTGAGTTCACTAAAAAACACTGTCCTCGTTGGGCCTGACTTATCAGGAGAAAAGCCCCCAAATGAGACAGACCCTCCCTCGGGTCTGACACGGGGGCGGGCAGGCAGAGACCCAGGCTGTGACAGTGACCAGGGCGCGACTGCCCTTGGGAGAGTCACCACTGGGAGGAGCCACCGAGTGTCACTACTGGACACCAGGGGCAGTGGCTGCGGGCGCCTGGCTAGCATAGGGCCTGTTGTCCACCCGGTGTCTGTCCAGTGCCCAGGACTGTGACCGGCATCCCAGTCTGATGTCCAGGGCCTTCAGGATGCTGTCAGCTGACGGTGGGTGGGGGTTTCCTGGAAAACAGGCTGGCTTGCCAGAGCGCTGATCACAGGGAAATGACAACCTTCCCAGCCAACCTTCGATTGCTGATTAGGGTAAACACAGTGGGATTAGAAAACCACCAGAATTCCAGCTCATTAGAGCTGAAAGCTTACTAAGCTTGGAACATCATCTTGTCAGGTCCCTGTAGACCCCGCCAGCCGGTGGAAAATCCGGCTAATTCAGAAAGGAGTGTGGGAGTCCGCTCTGTCCCAGGCCCCACAGGTCATGGGTCTGGCTGGGCCCTCAGCAGGGGCCCCCGGCCCACTCCCTGTGGAGGAGGGAGATCCCCACTCCCCTCCACAGAGACCAGGGGTCACCCCAGGAGGAGCAGGGGCTGGCCTGCCCGCCAGCCTCTGTACAAATCGGCCGCCTCCCATCCCACCCTCGGCCGCTGGTAACAGAGAGCCGTCCCAGGCGAAACCATCCTCCACACAGAAGGGGCTCTCACCTTTCTGTAAAGGCCTGAAGCGTAAACAGTTCAGGTTCCTCAAGCTGCATATGATCTCTGCTGCTTGTGCCTCTTTATTTACTTCTCTGTAAGCCTTCAAAAATGTTAAGACCATTCTCAGCACGAAGGCCATTCTTAAACCAGTCTCAGGCAGGATCTGCCCCCTGGGCCGTCATGTCCTGAGACTCCTGTCCAAGGGAACAGATGCCGTGTGAGCGCTGATTTCTCCACTTCTCCCGATCACAGACTCCTGCTTGCCCTTCACAACCCAGTCCAAATGCTCCTTCTGCCCGAGGACCTCCTCAGCTCCCCTCCTGCAGGACTTACACCCGGAGCAGAGTTCCCCAATGGCCCAGCAGGCTTTGCCCGCACGCCTGACATGGGGCCTGACTGGTCCTTGTCCTCGGTACCTGCATGGAGGGCCCTCAGTCACAGCGCAAGCAGCGGGTTCCAAAGAGAGTCTCCACAGGAGCCAATGCAACGCCTTGGTCGTGAGTCCAGCCCCAGGCGCTGAAAACAAGGACAGCAGCGGGGCGCAGGGACTAGTCTCGGGAAGACTCCGGAAGGTGCAAGGCGGCCAAGGCCCCGCTGAGGTGGAGCTGGAGGAAGGTTGGGAAGGAGCTTCTGGGGAGGGTACAGCACAGACACAGTCGCAAGGCGGGAACCCCCGTGTCATCTGCAAGCCGGGAGATGGTGGCACTGGGGGCGCCTGGCGGGTCTCGCTCCTCACTCAGTGCCCTCCACCCTTCACGCAGGCCGCTCTTGGAGAGCTGGGGATGGATGCGGAGCGGAGAGCTGGCGCCCAGAGGCACGTGGGCTGGCTGCTGGAAGAGGGCGTGTGCAGGTGCTGGGGCCCATGGGAGACAGTGGGGCAGGAGAGTTTGCAGGTGAGGCTGCAGTGGGGTGTGGGGACCGGGACCGTGTCCAGGCTGGAGCCCAGCCAGCCGTAATGAGGACGCCTCACACTCACAGAAGCTGAAGGAGCCAGAGCCCAGAGTCAGACCAGACACGTCCAGCCTGGGGCCAGAGCCGTCTAAAGAAAGGGGAAGGCCCGAGGGGGGCGGGCAGAGTGGATTAGGGGGCTGATGTGGTGACTGGGCCGGCGGTGGCGAGCGCCGTGTGCTGCACACAGGTGCTGATCTACAGTCGTGCAGACCTTGCACCTAGGTGAAGTCTGCCGCCGCGCTCTGCAGCAAAACGAATGCGAGTGAGGGAGGAACGGGAAGGCCGAGGACTTCCCGAGTTGGAGGACCAGGCCACACAGCTCAGCAGAGGCCCAGACAGACTGAGATGGAACCTTCCACACGGCCGAGTCTGGGGAGAGCAGTGTCCAGTCTTGGCGGTGACCTAGGCTGGACCGTCCCAGCTCACAAGGTGGTGCAGGAACCTCCTGCGGGCTCCTTCCTTCCCTGGGTCCTGAGCGAGCGCGGGCTCCATGGAGGGCAGGGCTGGCTGCCGGGCGGGTGTCTGGGCAGGACATCCCCCGCCGCCTGCTCCCCTCTTGCCCGCAGCGTCCGAGGCTGCCCTCCTCACCACAGGCAGCGCTCATCGCCTTGGAATCCCGGCCGGCGCTCCAGGACCGCGTGCGGCCAGCGTGCCTCGTGTGCCAGACGGATGGAAAGCACTCCTCCAGCCTTAATGCAAAGCATCTGTGACCGGCCGAGCGGGCGCGGCGGAGGAGAGCCGGCCAGCGACCCCTGCCCGGCCTCGCTGAGTGGCTCCGGGGTCTGTCTCAGCTCAAACCAGGCCCATGGGGCCACCCCCAGCCCCTTTTGACCGGCAGAGCCTGGGCCTGGCCCCTGGGAGATTAGGCCTGGGGCTCTGGAGAGCGTCCAGGCCAAAAGCCCACCGGAGGCTGTCCAGAGCCTGCAGGTCCACGTCCCTGAGACCAAGCTGCAAGGCCGTCGCCCAGGAACCTCCTCACCACCCTGCTGGCTGCCTTTCTGAGAAAAATCACAGACCCTTCAGGGGGCGGCAGAAACGTGACCCCGAAGAGGCCTGTGGGGCTGCGGACACATCGCCTCCCGTGGCCGAGGGACGTGCTGATTGTGGAGGACGACGCCGGAGCTACCTGGGGGGTCCAGTGCCATCACAGGTCTTCGGGAGGAGAGGCAGAGGGAGGCAGGGCTGCATCTGAGAGGACAGGGTCAGCGCCTGGAGCAGGAGGGTGGGGACGCCGGCCCTCCTGCCCTTTCTGGCTCTGTTGAAGTTCTGACCCAGAACAGTAGGGAAACGTCTGCTGTAGCCACTGCTCTGTGGCCACGAGGCACTCCCACCCCTGGGCAGCTTGTCTCCAGTCCCACCCGCGGCCGAGCGGCTCTGGCACGCCCCTTCCCCACCCTCCATCCTGGCTCCTTGTCTGACTCTCCTGCGAGTGACGGGCAGGCACCCTTCCCACGCCTCGCAGGACCGGAAAGCCAGGCAGTGTGGAGAGACTCGGCCCGAGGCGCCGGGGGCGGGGTGGGTGCTCAGGCCCTTCCTCATGTTCCGGGCTCCAGACCCAAGGAGGGCGTCACGCGACCTGGCCTGGAGCCCCAGGCTCCCATGTCACAGGGGCACCCAACTGGTCACCACCCATTCGGCTGCCTTGTCGAGCTCAGAGGGCCTTCCGTGTGTCAGGCTCGCCAGCAGCACAGCTTCCCCCATTGGGACCCCTTGAGACCACCTGTGTCCAGGCCCCAAAGCCAGGCCTGCACCCAAGGAAGTTCCCCAGTTCTGCCCAAGGCAGCAGGGACCACAGACAACTCCCACTCTGCTACAGGTCTCAGTTTCCCCATTTGTAACTGGGACCCCCGACAGTGTCAGACGCACCGCTCGAGGGGGCCTCCAGATTAGAGGTTTACTGCTGTGCAGCTGACCTTCCCGCATGCAGGGCTGCGAACAGCGCACGTCTCACCGTCGGGCGGGAGCGGCGGGATGCGGGGGCCGCCGAGCCCGCGGGGGCAGCCCAGCACCTGTCCCGTCGGCCCGGCTGTGGGCTCACCAGCGAGTCCGGCACATGGTGGAAGAGTCCCCTGCGCACTCGCTCACCGGGCTGCCCTCTGGCCTTGGTCCCAGTGCCTGGACTCCCACGGGCTGCTGGGACAGGGTGGCGTGGCCCCCAGAGCCGCAGTCTGAGCAAGAGCACTGCAGGCGGCTTTTAAAATGGAGTCTTAGCGGGGACACCTGCCGTGCTCTGTCGATTAGAAGTGAGTCAGTAAGTCCAGCTGCCACCGAGGGCGGGTGACACTGAGGTGAGTTTCGCAGGCAACGCAGGCCGGGACCACCCTGGGGGCTGCCCCCTCACCTCCCAGACAATGTAAGGGACACAGAGAGGGGCCCTGCATTCAAATCTTTGCCCCGATGAAAAGGATTTTCCCTGGGGAGTGAGGAAGCTGGCCCCGCTGACGTGGAGGGAGGGCAGGCATGGGGGTCTGTCCGTCCGTCTGCCGGGCCTCCCTGCCGGCCCTCCACCCTCACTTCTCTGCGGGGCAGGGTGCCGGCACTCAGGACCCAGCTCCACGCGGGTGCCCGGCGGCACAAAGGCCACCAACCAGCGAGAGCTGCGGCGTCTCTCCCCGGAGGCTGCCCCTGGCCAGAGGCCCTCCGGCCACCCCGAGCGCTCAGCCACACAGGTGGCCCTCGTGGTGAGAAATGACATGTGCAGCCTGAGGCCAGAACCAGAGTCCAGGCCGGTGAGCGGTGTCGTGAGTGGTGTCCCGAGCGGTGTCAAGCAGCGGAGGCTCAGGCCAACCCCGGAGCTGCGGTTGACAGGACCCCATCGTCCCGCCCGGCCGTCTCCAGCACACTGGCTCCCAGACCCGCGCACACTGCCCGACGTCTCCGGGTGACAGGCAGGCGCTCTCCACCACCCCCGGGGGACGGGGGGGACAGTCCACCCCCACAGGCATGGGTCCCAGAAGGAGGGGCCGGCCTAGGGGAGAGGGGACAGTGGGACCATATTTGGGGGTCCTTCATGAGCGTCTCAGAGGTGGACACAGAGTGGAATGACGTCCCCGTGCATCATGGGGTCCCCACCAGCAGGTGCTGCGTCCAGGGCTCCGTGCAGGTCACACCAGGACGCTGCTGCCATAGCATCGTCCCCAGTGCCCCGCACACTTGTCCACCCCCCAACCCTGTGAGCCTGGGCAGTGGCCAGCGTCCAGGCAGAAAATAAACTCCACGGGCTCTGTTTGACTCTGTTTCCCTGGAGAAGCCGCATTCAGAACTTGGTGCTATTTCTGCCCCTCTTCTGAGCACTGCTCTTGGGAGCCACTGTCCAGCTTTCCATGGGCAGCTATTTTTATGTCGCGAGGGCCTTTGTTCATGCAGGGCGCTGCCCGGGTCTGCAGGGCGTTGCGACACCCCTGCTGGGCGTCATGCTCCGGAGTACAAGGCTCTCAGAGGTCTGGCACTTTCCCGGGGGTTTTGTCTTTATTTCTGGCTTCTGGGGTTTTTGTCTTGCTGGGAAGGCTTCCCAGCACCCCCAGACTCCAATCTCACCTTCTCCCTCCTCCTGATGCCCCAGCTCTTTGTAACGTGTAACATCTTTAGTTAGAGCACTCAAGGCTGCAGCTGTCCCCTCTGTCCCTCCATGCCCCCTCAATGCCCACTTCCCCATGGTTCTTCCCTTCTTTCCCAGGAAGCCTCCTCACTGCTGGAAATCCGAGATGACAATGGCTAGCAAACACCCAGCTTGAGTGAGGACACACTCAGGTCAGGTTGGCACCTGCTCCAGAAACTTCTCACGTGGAGGCCCTCAGCCGCACCCCAAGGAGTGGGGGGTGGGCGAGAGCCTGCACTCACCCACCGCTCTTAGGTGTAGGGGAGCCCAGAGGGGCCCCTGGAGGAGGGTCCCGGTCAGTCTGCAAAGGACATGACTTCTGGGTGACGCCCGCAGGGGCTGGGCACCAGCTTTGTGCAGATGACCCCGGGGAGGGGAGGGGCTGTTCTGTCCCCCCACCCGGTCCTCAGAGGCTCTTCAGAGTCTAGGACAGGACACTTTCAAAGCTGTGGACCAGAAGACAAAAAATTCCAAGACATGATGCCCATTTCATGATAAAAAGATGCAATATTAAAGGGAAAAATGGTAGAAATCAGGATAACAACCATTCTTGGGGCTGCCTACCTGGAGGAAAACAGGGGTGGGCTTCTGGGGTGCTGTTTCTGACCCCGAAGAGGCTGTGGAGGGTGTGCTCTCACCCTCTGAGCATTGACAGGGAGCCCTGAGATCTGCGTGCTTTTCCTCTGGGTGTGGACTCCAATCAAAAGTTAACATTTGTCTCCAGCTGCAGGGACCAGAGTGTGAGCACCAGCCTGGAGGTGCCGGCAGGGCCGTCAGCATCAGCAGTCTGCAACGGAGCTGTGTTTTCAGAGGATGAGTCTGGCGGGATGGGCGAGACGCACCAGCGGGAGGAAGCCATGTGCGCGCAGGTGCGAGGAATCCACGGCTGTCGGGAGGCGGCGCAGTACCCACACTGCCTGGGTCCTCATTAAACACCAGAAAGAGAAATGGGCCGATTTCACAGCCCTGGTCTTTGCCTTCTCCCAGGATCCAAAGTCACAGGCTGCATGAGCGAAGGCCAGTAGCCATCCGATTAATTCCCCCGGATAAAGCCTTGAATCGGACACATAACAGCAAATTCTTGTTTTTCCATGAAAAACAATACCTCGGCCCCCTCGCCAGCTGCCAGGGCCTTAATGAGATCCCTTTCCCACCCGGGAGGCTGAATCAGACCTTTGTTCCTCCGGACACAGGGTTCAGAAGATTGCTAGCTTGGCCGTGGGGCCAGGCGGGTATTTGCCCGGACGGGAGTGTGGGGCGGGATGGGACACAGAAACACAGAAACTGCGACCTCGGCTGACCCGAAAGTTGGTGGCACTTCTTGGAAGGCAGTGTGGGGGGTGTTGCTGGGGCCAGGCCTGGGCAGAGGATGGGATGGGCAGAGGCAGAGAGTGGGAGTCAAAGACCCTGCTGTCATGAGTCACTGAGAGCCCTCAGGCGGGTCTTGACCCCTCTCTGGTTTCTGTCTCTTCCAGGTAAGAGGAGCCCGATGGTGTCTTGGGGAGGCCAGTTATCCACAGAACCAGACCCCAGAGTGCTGGTCCCCGGCGTAGAGGGCCGAGTGTGACCATGGGCAGTAATATGCTGGGTGGGACAGGGGTGGGGGAGAAGGTCCCCTGGCACCTGAAGGCAGCTGGGGAGCACTTAATGGCGCTACACAGGAAATGTCTGAGGTCCGTGCGCGACACGTGGCAGCAGAGAGAACCGTTCCACGTGGACCCCAACGGAAGATGACGCTCCACCCAAGCTGAGCATGAGGACGGTCACCTGCCGGGCTGGGGGTCAATCACCTGGGCCTGCCGGGAGCGCCCTGGTTTCCGCTCTGAATACGCTGCAGCCCAGGAAGGCCTCTGTCCCAGGAGCACCGCGCAGGTGGGTCAGCCTGCTTCTGGCCCCTGAGGAAAGCTTGGCTCCCACCACGAACAAGAGCAGCTGCACCTGAAGTGGCTCAGAGCCGTGTCACGTGGGAGCTGTGAATCCAGCCCAGGTGCAGGGGGAGAGAGAGCCAGAGCAGCGAAACAAGCTGGCCACAGTGTCCCTTCCCCTCTGTCGTCATCAAGGGAGGACAGGAAGTTTCTCTCGGCAGCCAGTCAAGGCTGGACGTCGAACAGAATGAACTGGCCCTAGACTCCAGCTATTGTTGAATGTCTTCTGGGTGGGCCAGATGGATCTTTCTAGACTGATAGGCTGAGGGTTCCATCATCCTCATCAAACCCTCTGCTGTTCCCAGAGATCTTTCCAGGAATACGTCCTCCAGGGAGAGCCATGGATGGGGGCTCCCTGGCTACAGTCTTCCCCTGACTTTTGCAGCCAGGCTTCAGAAGCCAAGGAGCCAAACCAGTAAGTGACTCCGCTCCAGGACCTTGGCTCAGTCAGGCTTAATTCTGCTCCAAGCGAGCCAGTCATGACCTTGGCCTACCATACAGGGCTCTTCAAACTTCAGCCACCTCTGCGTCCAACAGGGAGCAAGGGACATTGTCACCATCCAGCCACCAAGCCAGGTCAGAGGCTCTCAGACGTGAGAAATCACTTTCGAGGGAGGGCTCAGCCATCACCTCTGGGATTGGGAGTCTCACCTGCGCTGAGGAGGCGTCACTGGACGCCGGAGGACGGACACGCCTCCCAGACAGACACTGTGGCTGCCAGTCCCAGTTGGACACCTTCCATGTGACACCAAGGAGACAGCTCGTGGGGAAAGGCAGGCAAGTGTGGCCTGGAAATCGGGGTAGCTGCATGACAGCATCTTGTCACCGAAGAGCGATGTTTGTGCTCATGAGAACAACATTCTTTGGGCTCCTGTAAAATAAACACATCGGTCAATATTGCTGCAAGTGCCACATTTACAGATGGGCAAGGAAGGTGTGACTTTGTGGTCGGGGATTGGCAAGGAGGAAGACTTACAGCCGGATTAGCTTCTTGCGCTGAAAATCGGAAAATCCAGAGACGTGTGGCCCCGTGGTGGCGGCCCAAAGTCCTAATAACATTTATTATTTCTGTGACATCTGGAAACAACATCTCCAGGGATAAGAAACAGAGAAAACGCAATTTCAGCCTCAAGACACAGGCTCCTTGCAGACGGTTCACATTAAACAGGGCTTTATAAAAATGATAAAAATGCTGCAATTTTCTAAATTAAGTCTGAAGCAGCTCTATTTAATAACCCAGTGCATTTTAATCTTTTGGTATTTTTTTGAAAAGCCTGACATATTGAAAAGAATTTCAGTCTTGGGCATTGCTAAACAACGAAAAGGGAATAATCCCAACTTATCTTGGGTTGTTCTGTGCATTTCTCACCACTGATGCCTTCTCCTCCGTGACAGTCGGCAGCAGGTGAGTAAGTGTGCAAGGCCCGGGCCCTGTACCTCCAGAGCTACTGTAGCTGTGTTGGGGGCTCAGTAACAATGTTTTTTGTGGCTTTTGCTCAGTTTCTTCTTAGGAACCAGCGCAGAGAAGGACAGCAGCTCTGCGTCCACCTCTCAGCTCTTGATGGAACACAGGACTGTGGGTGCACACAGCAAGCGGGTTGAAGGACCAGGGGGTGCAAACCAAGGATAGAAGCTTACTTCAAAGCTCTTCTGGAAAGTTTTGTTGCCAAAGCAATGGAAAGTGCCTTCGAAGGGGTCCTTAGAAACGGTCTTCATTGTAGAGGAGGAAGATGAATTTGAGAAGCAGCTATGGGAGTGAAAAAAACCCAGATGAAAGAAATTCGGAGGTATGATGCCATGGGTTGGATGGATGGTTGGATGGGTGGATGGGTGGATGGATGGATGGATGTGTGGGTGCCTGCATGGATGGATGCATGCAGAAGATGAACAGAGAAATGGACGGATGGAGAGGAAGCTGAATAGGCAAATGGATGGATGGATGGATGGATGGATGGCCAGAAGGATGAACAGACCGATGGAATGATGAATAGCTGAATAAGTGGATGGATGAGTGGTGGGTATATGTATGTATAGGTGTATGGATGGACGAATAGCCGAATAAATGGATAGATGTGTGGGTGGGTCGATGATGAGTGGATGGAAGTTTAGGTCTTGACCATCTATCAAGAGAGAAGGACAGATGTTCCTACTGACAATGCAGCTGACTCTTACCAAGCACTGAGTTCATATCACATTATCTTTCTCAATCTTCAGGACAGCCATCTCTGTTTTGTGTGAGAAGATAAAGGCTCAGAGAGGCACTGGTGTGTGCAGCATGGCCCAGCAGTAAGACAGTGACAAGGGCTTCCAACACCAGTGTCCTGAGTTAGAACGCCGCACCTTTCTGTGAAACCTTCTCCACCTCCAAACCTGTCATCATTTTTTTGTTAAAGACAATGCTTTGGGTTTGTGAAAAGTTCTAGAATTTGGCTTTCCTGACCTCCCTCATATGGTTCTTTCCACAACCTTTCTCACGTCCAGGTCAATAACTGAGAAGCAAGGAGGAGATGGGATCTGATAAGGAGACACTGAAGTAGCACCCGGGGGCCGTTCCAGAGCGTTGTGAACGCGAGGACCAGGGAAGAGGGTGACGGTGTGAGGGTGCTGGGTGCTGGCCCAGAGGAAGGCGCTGAGTAGGGTGGGATCCAGGATCAAGGGGTTTGGAGAGGCAGGCAGAGAGACCTGCTCCCAGGAGTGGAAACCATGTCTTGGATTTTCCTCACGAGACTGCCTCGGGGAAGCGGTGCAGCACAGCGCGGGGCCAGCAGGCTCGAGGTGGCGGCCGCAGGCACGGAAGCCTGAGCACCCCGCTCTGCTGGGAGCCCTTGGAGAGCCACCTTCATGGCTGGGTCTCCCTTTCCCGCCCTGCAAGTAAAGCTGACGTATGCACACTCCGGAGCCTGTGGGGATGGGTCGGAGCGGATCTGGCTTGTCTGTGGAACGGTATGGGGCCCCTCTGACCGCCACCCCGAGCGCCACGTGCTCTCAGGCTGGCCAGACGGCCCCTTGGGGCGCCTTGGCAAGAGGTGAGAGAACCTCGCTCTGGCAGGTCCGAGGAGCAGACTCCAGAACCACTGAGTCCAGCAGAGACCCCGGGAAGCACCAGGGGTCCTCGTGCTGTCAGGGCCACGCTGGCGGACGCTCTCCCGACCAGTCCCTCCACACCAACAGCACTGCCCACGGTTATCTCCTCTGCATTCTTGTTTTTTTCTTTGTTGACTGCCAAGTAAAGCCATTCCGAAAGGACTAATAGGCTGTGACTCAGTCCTGAGAGCAGGGTGGCAGCGTCTCCAGGACGTCCGCCCTCGTGCTGGGCCACGGCAGGTCTCCCAGAAACAGGACAGCCTGCCCTGCCTCTCGCGCACGACCCCTCAGCCAGGCCACTGCAGACCGTGGTCCGGAGCACAGCTCCATCCACAGCCCTGGCGTTCGGCTGGCCAGCAGGCCCTGGGGTGAGCATCCTGGACCCTCCTCACCTAACTTCCTCCAAGTGAGCAAGAGCTAGAGAAGCCGGCGGAGCAGGGCAGGGTGGTCACCACTGTGGACAGATCGACAGTTCCTTTCTGCTGCTTTACCAAAGACCGGGGTGTCTGCCCTGGCCCTTGGCCATCCCAGGAAGGCCCCCAAAACATGGAGAGGGTCTCCAGGGGCTCAGCCTCCAACCAGCTCTCTCGGGCACAGACATCCTCAGGCTCATGCAGGACGCTTGGGGACACTGATTGAACTGTATTCATGCTTCAAATTCTGGGATGAGTGGATCATGAACTCCTTGTGGCCGCAGGGAGAGGCTGAGATGGAAGAACCGCGGCGGCCCCCTGGGCCCGGCTGGGTGCCAATGCTCTGCACATGGCAGCAACCGAGGGCAGCTCACTTGATCTGAGGCTTTGAGGGAAGTTGCTGGAAGGCGGGGAGTTGCCTTGCTGCGTCCTGCGTGGGCCCAGGTGAGGGACAGCTGCACCCCCTCCCACCGCCGAGCCCAACTTTTCCAGGTACGTGCTCAGACCCTGAAAGGAAGTGGATGAAGCCCAGAGGAGAAGAAACCCATGTGCCTACCTTCCAGATGATTCCATGGAGAGGCCTGGGTGCTCCAAGGAGAGGCCATCCGGCCCACCTCTCTCCCAAACACCCAGGGACACAGTCGGTGACAGAGGAGGGACCCGTTCCCCTGGGCCACCGTCAGCCAGCCCTATTCCGCAGGTGCTGGGAGTCAGGGTCTGCACTGGGAGCAACGCCCCCAGGACCTCCCACCCACTCCCCACTCCCCTGACGGAAGGGACATGGCTCTGAGGACATGGCTCAGCCCCTGTTCTCTCTGCTGCAGGCCACTGGACCCCGACATGTCCCCGCCTCGAGGAGGGAGAGGGTCCTGGGGGGGTTTCACCACCCAGATGTGAACATGGCCATAAAGTCAAGTGTCTCAGGCACAATTTCCTGGGACAGGAGACCCAGCTTCAGCACAGTTCCAGAGCACCCCAAGGGGGCTTCCAGTCTCAAGAGAGGCTGTGGGGGGTGGTGGGAAGGTTTGGGGTCAGAGTGGCCTGGGGACCCACCTGGCTGACCCACTAACATCGCCATTCCAGCTGTGCCCACGCGGGTCCAGAGACGAGCCTTCTGTGGCAGAAGAAGCTCGTTCTCGTCCTGGTCCTGATCCTCTGGGGCTGCGTGGGCCCTTCCATGGAACCTGTGCCAAGGGGTGTCGGCCGCACACTGACCATAAAAAGTGGGCGTTGCTACGCTCTGATCCGAGCTCTGGGGCCGCATCTTTCAGAGGCCCAAGGGCAGCTGTGACAAGCCAAGGACTGGGCCACTGTGAACCCGCCTCAGCCCCGTTCTTCCGACAGACCCCCCCCCTTCCAGAAGCGTCCCCACTGGGGGTGGGTCTAGGCCCCCCTCATTGCACCTTGAAAGTCTAGTTTATCCAGACACGTTCGTCTCACACCAGACACGTTGGCTGTCTTCTATTCCATCTCCACCGACTAGGAAAGTGCTGGACTTGGTGAGGGAGGGGCCCTGAGGGGCTCATTAGAGGGCAGGGCCTCTTGCTGGAATAATTAGCAGTTATCTGCACCCTTACAGAAGTGCCCTCCCTTCACCAGCGTGCCCCCGTGACCCGGCCCCCTGCCGTCAGTCCCCAGCGGGCGGGCGGCACCGCACATCTGCTGGAAGGGCGGGCCAGCCCCCGTGCCCATCAGGAGACAGCCCCCGCAGGGCCCTGGGAGGCTCAGCAGGACGTTCCCCACCGCCCAGCCCTCTGCTGCCTGCCGGGAATCTGGGCGCCGAGGGCTCCTCAGTCTGCCCAGGGGCCCTGCCAACTTGCCCCAGACCTTCTTTCTAGCTTCACAGGAGACAGGAAGATGACTGGTCGAGGCTCTGGGGCTCGCTGCCCTGAGCTCAGTGCTGGACACAAAAGGGGGCCACCCCACCGCCTGCCTCTTCTGCTCCGTCTGCAGCTGGGAGCTCCACAGCCCCGAGGCCTGTTCGCAGACCCACCACCTTCCCTGATGGCCTGCCTTTGAAGCCCCTAATTCTCACTCACACCCCCAGGTGGCAGCCTGGCCACCATCTCTGGGCAGGCTGGGTCCCAGGGCGGTTGGATGGGGTCACAGTGCATCTCCCATAGACTGTCATCGCCACCTCCCGCTTCTGGCCACCCCACTTGCTGCTTTCCCATTTGCTTCTCATTTCAAAGTGCAAACCTGGCGTGTCAGAGGCGCTCCCAGGCTCCCCTGGAAACTTCTGTCTTCTCTTTTCAGGGAGGAGTCTCTAAAGTGGATCCTGGGTGGCCGCCCCCCACTAGCGGGGCCGAGGTGAACGAAGATGCTGGAGGGACAAGCCTGCATCCTGGCAGACTTGGGTTTCCCGTTGATTTTTCCAGATGTTTTTGTGCAAAGGGTGTTTCTTGAGCTCATGGGTTTCTCATCTGTGTTGACGGCCATGCATAAATCAGCACATTTATCCTGGGGGGGCCGGGCCCATGGGCCTCCACCCCTGTTTACTCGGCCCAGCCGCCCCCTCCCTGGGCGGGTACGGCCACTCCCTGACCACCCAGGCCGCTGCCCACAGGCAGCTCTGCACCTTCCCCGCTGCTGCCTCCTAGCCCAGCTCTTCCCCTGCGTCCAGTGTAGGCACAGCTGTGAGTCAGAAGCCCTGTTCCCCGTGAGGGCCACGTTCCGGCAAGGTGACAGAAAACACGAAGGTGTGACAGACACGCACCGACAAGTTCATCCCCGGCGTGTGACCCGTGAGAGCCGGGAGCCCTCCCCGGTCATCCCCATGGGGAACCCTAACAGGCCCAGGTCACCGGACGAGAGGTGTGAGGAGTGAGGGTATGTCACCCTGGCTGTGTCCCTGGTGTCACACTCGGCCAGTGAGACGATGCCTTCACCTCTCTCATGTCCACTCAAGTTCCCATCGCCTCAGGCGTCTGAGTAGGTGTCGAGGGAGGGGCATCATGGACACCTGTGGGCCAGCAGTTGACAGATGGACTCCTCTTTGGTGATCTGTAGCCTCCTCCAAGATTCGGTCTGTAAAGGGGTCCCCTCTGTTGCCTGCCTCTCAGGGACCCAAAGCAGGTGGAGATCTCTCAGCAGGGCGGCATGAGGCTGGGGTGGCGGTGACAGATCCCGTCCTCCCTTTGCCAGGAGGCTTCTCTGGACAGACTGAGCCTTCGCTCCCACTTCCAAGGATGAAACAAAGGACCGCCCCTGCTCCCCAGCCCTGGATCCCCGGACCATCCAAGTTCACTGCAGATTTGGGGAAACGGAGGCTGAGTGTCCCTGAGGCGATCAAGCACGGAAGCAGCAGCAGCAGAAGTACCAAGCCAGATGCAGGGTCCCTGTGGCCGGCGCCAGAGACGGTAGCAGGCTCCATCATTAAGTAAAGGTCAGACCCAAATCCCCAGGGATGCCAACGGCGCAGCTCCCTGACCTTTCCAGACTAATAAGGAGGAATGTTTGATTATTCAAGCGACTAGGAAAACCTTTCCAGCGGCACAGACAAGAGGCTGACTCAGTCAGCTCGAGCACGGCCCCTCTCTGGCCCACGCACCCCTGCTGCAGGAGCCCAGCCCTCCCACACACAGCCTGTGGCACCGGCGGGTCTCGGACCGGGGCCCGCTGTGCTGCCCACTCTGCCTGGCTGCAGTCAGCGGGCCAGGGGCAGTGACTGCTCTGGAGGAGCCCCCTCGCCTGGGGTGGGGGCGCAAACACAGGCCATGGGGAACCAGGGCGGCTGGCCTGGCGAGCCCGGGGGTGTCTCCAGGAAGACATGATGGGAGCACGGAATCTCTCCATGGAGTAGAGGTACCAGTCAGAGGAGTTAGCAGGAAACTTCTGGGAGCCAGGGCCCCAGCATGCCTGCACACACCTGTGCACACCTGTGCTCACTAGTGCCCATCGGCCCACCTGTGCCCACTTGCACCTACCTGACCCACCTGCGCCACCTGCGCCCATTATAAGCCAGTCTCTCCCTCCTCGTGCCCAACGACACGGTGGTAAACAAAACCTCTATTATAAGGGGAGGGAAGCCTGGAAACCACATTTCTCTTATGTAAATTTATTTTCTTATAAGAGAATTGAAAACACACGTTTGTAACATCTTTGTCGTCGATGAATGTCCCAGCCTCCATTTCTGGATGCTCTGTGTGACAGCTGCTGCCTGCCCATGTTTCCCAAACACACCGTGGCTCTAGCGAGCTGAGACCAGGTGCGGGGAGCCGGCCAGACCTCTCCCGGACCACAAGCAGATGGGACCCATGCCAAGGCCCGGCCTGGCGCCCTCCACCCACTGCGTCCTCACAGCTGGAGTCCCCACCACCGGGTCCTCCCGCTCCCCGCAGCACCGCCAAACCCAGACCAGACCAGCAAGCACACCACCCTTCCCCATCTCTGGGTGTCCCCACAGGCTGCCCCCTGCCTGCCTCCCCTTCCCTCAGACCCAACTTGGGAGAGGCTGTGTGGCTGGAAGGCAGGGCAGCCCTGAAGTGCAGCTGCTGTCCGGGCCCAGGAACCCCACCTCGGGGGTCGCCGGGGGCACTGCCCTCCTGGGAGCTCATTGACTGCAGTGGGTGGTCATCAACACACATGGGTACCAGGTTATTACCTTCCTTGAAGGGAGGGCGCCCAGCCCAGAGAGGCTGAGTGCCCGCCCCAAGGCACACAGCACACAGCGCAGGCAGAGCTCTGCCGGGCACTCAGGCTCCTGCTCTTGGTGCTGCTGAGTGGCCGCCTCCGCTATGGCAGGCCAGCCGGCCAGCAGGCCCCATAGGTGTTTATAGCACTTTTCTGGAGCCCAGACGTGCCACCAACCCACCCTCCCGCCCCCAGATCCAGAGGGAGCCGGAGGTCTGAGCTCGGAACTCTGCAGGCCTCCCGGGGCGCAGCGCAGCCCGGCAACCTGTGATTGATTTCCCCGTCCTCATTAATTCCCGGATTTCACCCTCTCATTACCAGGCGGTGGGCGGGTGGGGCGGCCGCATGCCTGCCTGGCTCGCAGGAGCTGTGATGAGAAGGCCTGGCCTGGTAATTGCCTTGCCGGCCTCAGACGGCTCATTAGAGGTAATGAAATCTGGGGGCCCGTTTCACAGGGGAGCACGCACACCCCAGAGAGACGCGGCCAGGCTCTTCTGGAGAAATGTTCGCCCTGGTGTGGAGGCCCCGGCCCAGTGGGGCACAGGAGGAAGGGGCAGGCCCACAGGACTTGCACACAGTCCTGAGCGCGTGGGTGCTCCTCCATAGTGCCAGCACTCGCTGCCTTTTCTGTGTGGGGCACCTGGCTCCCCCACCTAGCATCCCTGGGAGGGGTTCTGCACCGGTCCCCCTTCTCCACCCCATTACCCTATGTGCCCAGTCCACTCCACCCCAGTCCCCAACCTCACCCTGCCCCTCCCTGTCCACCTGCAGAGAGCCCTCCAGAACCAGCCTGGCCCCAGGCCCCCAGGACAGCCCACACTCCCAATTCGCACCTCAGGGGCTGGCCTCTGCAGTCGGGACCCTGGCTCCAGTCCTCTTTCTTCTGCAGCTTCTGCTCATGCCCTGCTGTCCTGGGCTCCCCACCCTTCCAGGGAGGAGGAGCACACAGCCACCCCTCCGACAAGCAGACAGATGTCTGGCTCCTGGGTGTGCCGGCACCTGACTGGCTCTCCCCTGCCCATCTCCCTGGCCTGCTATCCTTGCCACCGTCACCAGAGGGGTTCTCTCCAGATCCAGGATGACACCCCCTGCAGGCAGAGTATGCAGCAGGGGCAGAATAAGTGCACGCTGGCTGGCGGGAGTTGGGCCTTGTCTCTCTCTGCTGTTCCTACCCCAGGAATCGGCAGCTTCATGTCCTCGGAGTCGGGAGGAGAGAGCTCCTCCCTGCTTCCATAAGAAGTAGGACCCTTCAGGGAGCCAAATCCCAAAGGGGTCTGATGGCTGGAGGTCAGGGCTGTGCACTGCTGCCTCCACCCCTGCCATGTGGCCTTGATTCCAGCCCTGGTGACGATGTGTCCGTGGTCACTTCCTCCCAGGCCTTGGGGCCTCATGCGGTGCATCCACGACATTCCCGAACTGCCCTGCCCGTCGTGGGCGAAGGCTCAGGCCTGCTGTGTGGACTGTCCTGCTGCTGTCGGGGGGCCACACCGTGGCGTCCAGTGATGACACAAGGTGCACCTACAGCTCTGGAGGTCAGCCGGCAGACACCGCCTCAGTGGGCCAGTGGCAAGGTGGGCGGCTGTGGCTCCAGAAGGCTCTGGAGAATTCTCCAGCCTTTTCCAGCACCTGCGCCCTCTGCCCATGCCCATCTGCCATCTCCACAGCCAACAGCGGCAAGGTGAGTCCCTCTGGGATCTGCACACCCTGACCTTGACTCTCTTGCCCCTCCCGGCCTGATCAGGACCTCTGTGATGACATGGGCCACCGGCATAATCCAGGGCTGGATCCCATCCCAAGGTCTCTGTCGTGGAAAGCCACGGGGCCACAGGGTCCAGGAGGCAGGACGTGGCCGTCACTGGGGTCATTATTTTAAGGTTGTCTTAGGCCCAGGATCTATGACTTCTAAGCCGGGCACCTGAAAGTCAGCATCTTCTGGGGCCTTAATGAACCGGATACCTCAGATGCCACAGGCACCACGTCCAGGCTGGTCAGCGATACAGATGACCGGGTCAGTCGTGAGCCCAGCTCAGCTGCTGGTCTCTGCTGGCCCTCCCAGCGCTGACCACTGTGCACTTGCACTCTGACTGTGCAACAGAAGGTCCCAGGGCAGGCCGAGCCCTGATGCCCGGGGGGCTGTCCTCATCCTCCGGGAGAAGGGCCTAGTCTGGGAGGCTGAGCCAGTTTAAGGACTGGACAGGATTACCAGGTCAGGCACTGGCAGGGTGCGGTGGTCAGAACCCCAGTCCTGGCTCCAGAGACTTTCAGGACCCCTCACCTTTCTGTCCAGCCAGCTCCCTGCTTTGATTCTGAAATATCCCCGCTCATGGTTCCTTGGCTATCATGAGTGTCTCATGAGTGTCCCCTGTCTCTGCTGTTACTTCCTTGATGACAGCAGAGCAGACAGGACCATCTCTGCTGGAAGAAAAGCAAGAGTCACATTCTGAGCAGGAGGGACCAGCCCGGGTTCAGCAGCTGCTGCTGTGGCCACACCAGCATCCGGGGGACCCGGCCTCTTCCTGGGACAACGGGCAGAGGGTTTCCTCATCGTGGCACAGGGAAAGAACCAGCTCACATTCCCGGTGCCCATGCCAAGGTCCGGAAAGGAAATTAACTCACAGGTAGCACTTTTCACTGGTGGACGCCGATGGACCCGCCCCAGGTGTGCGGGGCTTCTCTGTGCCACACTAGTCCCCTAGCACGGGGACTCTCAGATGAGCGGAGCCAGCAGAGCAGTCTGATGCCTCCTCATGGCCGAGGTCACAGCCAAGCCAGGTCCCTCCGTCTCCCTGGGACTGAACCGCTTCCAGCCACCTGGCCGGTCTCTGGTTCTCTGTGCAGATTTCCCTGGTTAAAAGCTCCAGGACACTGTCCAGTTAAAGTGAGTGAGTGACCATCCTCCCCTTGCTCCCTGCTTTCAAGGTAAGTGTTCCATTCTGTCCCGATTATGCGTCAGATTAACTGTGTTTTTGAGCTTGAGCTCTGTTAGCTTGAGAAAGTTCCTTTGTATTTCAAATTCGTTGAAACAACATGCAAAGGGATTAGAAAAGGGTCTTTGATTTTTTTTGAATTGTTTTTGTAGCGAGTGAGAGGATTCTATTACTATGGCACTGGTTGTCCTGGATATTAAAGCCACCTGGTATTCCGGGGATGATCCCACTCTGTCTTCGTGTATAACCCTTTCGTGTGCTGCTGGGTTTGCTCTGCTGGTACTTTGTGGAGGCTTTTTGTCTCCATATTTGTAAAAGATGCTGGTTTCCAGCATTCTCTCTTCTGATGTCTTTGGCATCAGAGTAGTACTGGCCTTGTCAAGGAGTCAGAAGGAACTTGCTCTTCTCGTTTTTGGAAGATTTTATGAATGATTAGTGTTCCTTCTTCTTTAAACTTTTGGTAGAATGAATTCATCCATGCAGTGTCTGATTTCGAGCTATTCTTTTTGAAAAAATGTTTGAGTATTGCCACTATGATGAAATCACTTGATTTGTTACAGGCCGGCCTAGTTGGATTGTCCATTTCTTCTTGAGGTTGTTTACGTAGTTGGTGTCTTTCCAGGACTTTGTGCCTTTCACCTAAGTCATCTAGTTTACTGACAGCGGTGTATTGTTCTGTTATCACCTTGTGTCTGTAAGGTCGGTAGTGATGTCTCCTCCTTCTCACTGAATTTACGCGTTTGAACTGTCTCTCTTTCTCGGGCACTCTAGCCAATGGTTTGTACATATTGTTGACCTTTGGAAAAACAGCTAATGACTTTTGGTTCCACTGATATTATTCTCTAGCCTCTATTTCATTCATTTCCTCTCTAATCTTGATTATTCGCTACCTTATACTCTTAGATTTAGCTTGCTCTTCTTTTCTAGATTCTTCAGGTAGAAATTCCCGTTAGAGATTTGAGATCTTTCCTCCTTTTTCAATAGCAGCACTTAGAACCATAGGTCTCCCTCTAGGCTGTAACTATGTGCAGTTTTCATTTTTCTCCACGTCACAGTCTTTTCTAATTTTCTTGCTGATTTCTTCTGGGACCCATTGGTTAGCTAAAAGCATGGTGTTTAATTTCCACATATTTTAAAAATTCCTCTGTCACTGATGTCTAATTTCATTCCATTATGGTTGGGGAACATACTTGGTACAATTTTAATTATTTTCAATTTGTGAAGACTTATTTTATGATCTAATTGATGGTCTGTCTTGGAAAATATCTCATGTGCCCTTAAGAAGAATGGAAACTGCTGTTGGGTGGAATGTTCTCTCAATATCTGCTAGATCTAGTTGGTTCAAATTTTTTATTTTCTTTCACTTTTCAGTTGCTTTATACACTCTTGAAAGTGGGGTATTGAGTTCTCCTGTTATTACTTTTGAATTTCTGTTTAGTCCTTTATTCTTGTTGTGGGTACACATATGCTTATAATCGCCATTACTTCTCTTTTTTTGTATTTTTTATTGTAATAATTATTCTACACATTAAAATAATCTCCTATGTATAGGTTCCCGATTTCTTAAATATATTTCAACACACCATGTCCTCCACCACATCACCAAGTGTTCTTCCTCATTGTCCAGTGGGCTCCGCCACCATTTGCCCCCACTCACCTCAGTCCCTATTGGTCACCTCAGTTATGTTGCAAATGTTTCAGGGTTAGTTATGTTCCTTTTGTTTTGTCTGTTCACGGTCCACTTATGAGTGAGGTCATCTGGTATCTGTCTTTCTTCTTTTGACTTGTTTCACTGAGCATCATCCCCTCTAGTTCCATCCATGTTGATTCCAGTGTTTCATCTCTTCTAAGGACTATGGTAGTATTCAATTGCATGTATCTACCACATCTTTATCCATTCATCTGATGTTGGGCACTTAGGTAATTTCCAGTTCTTAGCTATTTTGAATAGGGCCACAATAAACATGGGGGTGCAGACATCTCTGCGGATGGTGCTTTTGTATCTTTTGGGTAGATGCCCAGAAGTGGAATGACAGGATCATGTGGGATTTCCATTTTCAGTTTTTTGAGGAATCTTCAAACAGTTCTCCATAGGTGTTATACCAATTTGCACCAACAGTGCAAAAATGTTCCTTTTTCTCCACATCTTCACCAACAATTATTGTTTCCAGACTTTTGGATAATAGCCAGTCTTTCAGGTGTAATATATAATAATATATAATATATCATTGTTTTAATTTGAATATCCCTGATAGCCAGTGAATAGGAACATAATTTCATGTGCTTGTTGGCCATTTGTGTAACCTCTTCAGAAAAGTGTCTCTCCAATTCCTCCTCCCATTTTTTGATTGGATTGCCTATTCTTCTGTTGTTGAGTTTTATGAGTTTTTTGTATATTTTAGATATTAAGCCTTAGTCGGAAATACCAAATGCAAATATCTTCTCCCAGTTAGTAGGTTTCCTTTTGGTTTCCTTAGTTTGATGTAGTCCTAGTTGTTGATTTTTCTTTTTATTTCCCTTAGTGTTGGAGTTGAGTCCCCAAAAACTTCTCTATGACTGATGTCATGGAAAGTCTTTCCTAGCTTTTGTTCTAAGAACTTCATGGTTTCTGGTCTTATGTCCAATTCTCTAATCCATTTTGAGTTAATTTCTGTGAATGGTGTTAGAGAGTGGTGTAGCTTCATTCTTTTGCATGTGACTGTCCAGTTTTACCACACCATTTGTTAAAGAGATTTTCCTTTTTCCATTGTATGATTTTGGCTCCTTTGTCATGGATTAACTGATTGTATGTGAGTGTGGCAGTTTCTGGTGATTCATTTCTTTTCCACTGATCTGTGCCTCTTCTATTATTCCAGTACCATACTGTTTTGATCACTATTGCTTTGTAATATAGTTCAAAGTCTGAAAGTGTAATTCCTCCAGATTCATTCTTTTTTTCTAATGATAGCTTTGGCTATTCGGGGTCTTTTGTTGTTCCATACAAATTTTAAGATTTTTTGTTCTATTTCGGCCCATGGAATTATAATGGGAACTTCATTTCGCTTAAATATTGCTTTGGGTAAGATGACCATTTTAATGATATCAATTCTTCCCAGCCACAAGCTGGGATGTCTTCCCACTTCTTTGTGTCCTCCTCTATTTCTTTTAAGAAGGACTTATAGTTTTCATTGCACAAGTCTTTAACTTCTTTTGTTAGGTATATGCCCAGGTATTTCATTTGTCTAACTTCTATTTTAAATGGTGTGATTTTTGTGATTTCGTTTTCTCCTAGTGTGTTGTTAGCATATAAAAATGCGACAGATTTTTGTGCATTGATTTTTAGCCTGTCGCTTTACTGTATACATTGATGAGTTCTGGAAGTTTTTTCATGGCGTTTTTGGGATTTTCAATATATTTAAAATCATGTCATCTGCAAATAATGAGTTTTACTTCCTCCTTTCCAATTTGGATTCCTTTTATTTCCTTTTCTTGCCTAATTGATCTAAGACCTCCAGTACAATGTTAAATAGCAGTAGTGAGAGTGGACAACCTTGCCTTGTTCCTGAACTAAGAGGTAACGTTTTCAATTTTTCGCCATTGACTATGATGTTGGCTGTGTGTTTTTCATAGATGGCCTTTATTATGTTGAGTTATAAACCTTCTATTCCCATTTTAAGGAGAGTTTTATCATAAATGGGTGTTGAATCTTGTCAAGCTTTCTCTACATCTATTGATACATTTGTGTGGTTTTTCTCTCTGCTCTTATTGATATGGTGTATGACATTGATAGATTTATGTATATTGAACCATCCTTGCATCCCTGGGATGAATCCCACTTGGTTATGATGGGTGATCTTTTTGATGCATTGTTGAATTTGATTTGCTAATATGTTGTTGAGAATTTTTGCATCTATGTTCATTAGAGATATTGGTCTGTAGTTTTCTTTCTTGGTGACATCTCCATTTGCTTTTGGTATCAGTGTAATTTTAGCATCATAAAAAGTATTTGGGAGAGTTCCCTGTTCTTCAATATTTTGGAAGAGCTTCAGAAGAATAGGTGCTAATTCTTCTCTGAAGGTTTGGTAAAACTCATTGGAGAAGCTATCTGGACCTAGGCTTTTATTGTGGGGGAGGCCCTTGATTACTTCTTCAATCTCTTTGCTTATGATTATTCTGTTCACTTTTTCTAATTCTTCTGGGTTCAGTTTTGGTAGACTATACTTTTCTAGAAATCTGTCCATGTCCTCAACTTTGTCCATTTTGGTGACATAGAGCTGCTCTTAGTAGTCCCTTATGATGTTTTGAATTTTTTGTGATATCTGTTGTAACTTCTACCCTTTCATTTATGATTCTAATCATGAGAGTTTTCTCCCTTTTTTACTTTGTGAATCTAGCCAATGGCTTGTCAATTTTGTTTATTTTTTCGAAGAACCAACTTTTGGTTTCATTGGATTGTCTTTTTGTTTTCTATTTCATTTATTTCTGCTTCAATTTTGATTATTTCCTTTCTTCTGCTGATTTTTGGCTTTGGTTATTCTTCTTTCTCTAGTTGTTTTAAATGTAGAGTTAAGTTGTTTATTTGCGATTTTTCTTGTTTCTTAAGATATTGTCATGACTTCTTAATGGACTGACCCTTTATCTAGAGAAAAGTTTATCTCTAGTATTAATTTTTTGTCTTCAAGTCTCTTTTGCCTCATGTTAGGATAGTCACGCCAGCACTTTTTGGATTGCACAGCATGTCCACCCATCTCCTTTCAATTGATCTGATACCTTAAATCTAAGTATGTCTCATAGACTGAACTATAACTGAATCATATTTTAGTCCATTTCATACTGAAATGTTTAACCCATTTGCACTAATATTATTGCTGATAGACAGTATTTGCATCTGCTAATCTACTATTTGCTTTCTCTATGTCATGCTTTTGTTGTGGTTGTTCCTCTGTTACTATATTACCATCTTCTTTAGTCTACGCAATTTTAATTCTCTTGTTGTTTCTTTTTTTCCATAATTTTGGGTTTTTCATTTCGGTTTGGGGTTTATAATTAACATCTTTACTTGTAGCAATCAAGTTCAGGTTAATACTAACTTACATTCTATAATGTTCAAAATTGTGATCTCTGTACTCCATTTCCTCCTCAGTCCTTGTGCTTTTATTATCATGAAAATCACTTTCATATACCATGATGCCTATCAATGGTGATTTATAATTATTGTTTAATAAATTGTGTCTTTTCCATTAGACAGGAGGACAGTACTCAGGATGTTTCCACTGCTATTCATGGAGTAGTAGATGCTCTGCCTGTTCAGCCCTCTTCCCTCTAATCCCCGGCAACCTCTACTCTCTTCACTGTCTCCATTGCTTTGCCTTTTCCAGAAGGTCAGAGAGTTGAAATCACATAGTATGTGGGATCTGCAGATTGACTTCCTTTCTTATTAAACTGAATTTAAAGTTTCTCTATGTCCTTTGATGGCTTGATGCATTGTTTCTGTCTGGTGTGGAATAACATTCCATGTCAGGATATACCTGGGTTTATTGTTCAGCTACTGAAGGATGACTTGGCTGTTTCGAATTTTTTTGCAATTATGAATGAAGCAACTTTCAGCATCTGAGTGCTGGTTTTGTTTGGGCATAATTTTTCAACACATCTGGGCAACTACCCAGGAGTACAATTGCTGTATCCTATGGTAAGAATGTGTTTATTTTTGTAAGAAACAGTCACACTGTTTGCTAAAGTGGCTGCACCATTTTGCAAGCCCACCAGTAATGGAGGAGAGTTGTTCTACATCTTACCAGCATTTGGCATTACCAGTATTCCTGATCTGGGCCATTCTACTAGGTGTGTGGTGGCATCTAATTGTTGCTTTGATTTACATTCCCCAATGACATACGATGTGGGGCATCTTTTCATGTTTGTTTTTCCTCCAGTATATCTTCCTAGATGAAGTGGTAAGGTTTTTGAATCATATGTGTATCTGGGTTATTTGTTTTCTTTTTGTTGATTTTTAAATGTTCTTTGTATATTTTGGATAACAGTTCTTTATCAGACACATCTTTGATAAATATTTTCTACTAGCCTCTAGCTTGCCTTTTTTATTCTCTTGATAGTGTCTTTCAGAGCAGAACATTTGAATTTTAATGAAGTCCAGTTTATCAATTCTTACTTTTGAGGATGGTGGCTTTGGTATATTATCTGAGTCACTACCAAGTCCAAGGTCACTTTGATTTTATCCTATGCTGTCTTTTATCATTTTACATTTTACATTTGGTGAGTTTGAGGTCACTTTATATCTGTGATGCATTTTGAGTTCATTTTTGAGACAGATGTAAGATCTGTAGATTAATTCTCGTGCAAGTGGATTTCCAGTTGTTTCAACATTATTTGTTGAAAAGACTATCTTTTCTCCAATGAATTGCCATTGCTCCTTTGTCAAATATCAGCTGATTTTATTTATGTGGGTCTCTTTCTAGAATTTTTATTCTTTTAATTATTCATTTGATTATTTTTTCAACAATGCTACACAGGCTTGATTACTATAGTTTTATAGGAAGTCTTTGTTCTTCTCTTTCAGTATAGTGTTGGCTATTGCTGTGGTCTGAATGTGTGTATTCCTCCAAAATTCTAATGCCCAATGTGGTGTTGTTATATAATGGAGTCTTTGAAGGTGATTAAATCATGAGGACAGAGCCCTCATCAAAGGGATCAGTGTTCTTATAAGAGGTCCCACAAACCTCCCTAGCCCTTCTGCCATGCAAGGAGCATAAGAAGTCAGAAATCCAGAAAAGAGTCCTCACCTGACCATGTGGCACTTTCATCTCATATTTTCAGAACTGTGAAAAATAAGTTTGTTGTTTATAAGCCAGCATGTCTGGGTTATTTTGTTATAGCAACCTATAGAGATTAGGACAGCTATTATGGGTCTTTTTGCCTATCTGATAGACTTTAGAAATAGTTTTGTCTGTATTCACAAGACAGAATGCTGGAATTTTTATTAGAATTGCATTTAATTTACTCAACAAGTCGGAAAACTGGCATTTTGATAATATTGAGTCTTCCCATCCACAAACATAGAAAATCTCTTCATTTATTTAGTTCTCAGATAAATCTCGTACATATCTAATTAGATTTATAGTCACATTTATTTTTTATTATGCCAGTGTAAATGGTATTATATTTTGCATTTCAAATTCCACTTACTCATTACTAGTATATAAGAAAACAGTTTGCTTTTATATATTAACCTTGTGCACTGCCACTTTCCTATAATCACTTACAGGTTCTGGAATTTTTTTTAATCAATTCTTTTGGATTTTCTACATAGACGATCCTGTCATCTGTGAACAAAGAGAGTTTTGTTTATCCCTTCCCAATATGTATAACTTTTTTTCATTTTCTTACTTTATTGCATAATCCAGGGCTTCCAGCTCAATGTTTGATTTGTTTCTGATCTTAGTGGGAAATTTCTAGTTTCTTACTAGTGAGTATGATGCTGGCCGTAGACTTTTTATAGTTATTCTTTATCAAGTTGGGGAAGTCTCTACTCTGTTAATAGTTTGCTTGGGGTTATTTTACATCATGAGTGGGTGCTGGACTTCATTAAAACTTTTTCTGCATCTATTGATGTGATCATGCAATTTTTCTTCTTTAGTACTTTGAAGTATAGATTGCATTAACTGATTTTTTGAATGTTGAATGAGTCTTGCATAACTGGGGTAAATCTCACTTAGTTGTGGTCTTTAATGCTTCTCATACATTGATATATTTGACGTGTTAATATTTTGCTGATTATGGCTTATATAGTCATGAAGTTATTTATACTTTTCTTATAATTTTTGTTCTGGTTTTGATATCAGGGTAATATTGATATCCTAGAAAAAGTTAGAAAGCATTCCCTTTGTCGCTGTCTTCTGGAAGAGAATGTAGAAAATTGGTATAATGCATCTGATATTTTCTGTATGGAAGGCTTTATTTAATGATTCAACATATTTAGTATTGCCACAGCCTGCATGGCTGATGGAAAGGGTGCCCAAGAGGAGGCTGCAGGAGCCTAAAGAAAGACAGACAGGCAATATACATCTAGAAAAGTGGGAGCCAGGTAGGACACTGCTCTCTGTTTGAGAGGCAGTGACGGCAACCTTGACTCCTTGATTTATTTTATAGGCTGGGTTACCATGAGATCATAAGAAATGCAAAGCAAGGAAAGGCTGCAAACATTAGCTACTATCAGGAACATTTGAATATTTAAAGGTTGGGCGATTAGAAGCATAAGAGAACTTCTGAATTGGAATATCTCACAGAGGCAGGCTTAAAATAGTTTGCTCCTTTCAAGTATGTACATATATATATGTATATATATATATTCACATTGTCTACTTCTTCTTATATAAGTTTTGACAGATTGTGTCTTTCAAAAATAGGTCCATTTCATTTATGTTATCAATTGTGTGGACATAGAGCAGTTCATAGTATTCCTTAATTATCTTCTAATGTCCATGACATCCATTGTGATGTCATCTTCTTCATTTCTGATACTAGTAGTTTTTATTCTCTCTATTTCTGGTTAGTCTGAATAGAGGTTTATTGATTTCACTGATCTTTTCAAAGAACCGTTTTTGTGTGTTTTGTTTTTGTTTTTGTTTACTCTCTTAACTTTCTATTTTCAATTAGTGAATTTCTGTTCTAATTTTTTATTATTCCCTTGTGCACACTTTGGAATTAATTTGATTAATTAATTTAATTAAGCTTTAAACGTTGCCTTCCATCATTTCTTTTCCAGTTCTCTTCCTTTCTTTATGCAGATCTGAGTTTCTCATCTGTATCGTTTTTCTTTAAATAATTTAACATTTCTTACAAGGCAGGGATATTAAATTTACATTCCTTCGCTTTTGACTAAAGTCCTTATTTCTCCTTCACTTTTAAAGGATCATTCTCAAGTTCCAGAGATCTAGGTTGGTGGGGTTTTCTCTCAACACTTAAGAATTTTATACTCTCTTGTTTCTGAGAAGTCAGATGTAATGTTTGTTTTTGATTTTCTGTAGGTCAGGTGGTTCTGGCTTCTTCCAGAATTTTTCGTTAACTTTTATTTTCTATGTAGCGTTTTGGGGTTTTTTTTGGAGGGGGGCAGGGTTCAGGTTGTCATTGTTTTGTTTTTTGTTTGTTTGTTTGTTTTCTTGGTGCTCTCGGAGCTTCCTGGATCTGTGCTTCAGTGTTTGACATTAATTCAGGAAAATATTCAGCCATTGCTGCTTCAAATACTTCTTCTGTTCCCTTCCCTTTTCACTTTTCACTTAGTTGAAACTATTTTTGAATTTCTCTTAAGAAGAGAATTGGAAAACAAATGATTGAAGGCAACATTTAAAGTTTAATTTTTTAATTCTTAACTGATATTACATGGAAATTTATTCAAAATAGTAATAGCAACAATGTTTTCAATTATATGCTTATGAATAATAATGATAAAGAAGATGAATGGGAGAAATTATTATTTTATTACATTATTTGAACATGGGCTTGGATTAGGGTTTAATTTAGTTTGAGTTTGTTCATTTGCTTTGTTTCTTTATATTCCGCTTGTACGTAAAATCCGGCATTTCTCCTTCTCACTTAGCATAACTCTCTCTAGTTCCATCCATGTTGTCAGAAATGGCAAGATTTCATAATTTATTTTTAATAGCTAAACAACATTCTTTTACACATGCACATACAGTCTTCAGCTATGGAATCACTAGGTTATATGATAGTTCTATTTTTGATTTTTTGATAAATCACCATATTGTGTTCCAAACTAACTACACCTATTTATATTACCACTAAGAGTATGAGAGGGTTTCCTTTTCTCCATATCTTCACCAACACTTGTTTCAAGTCTTTTCAACATAGGCCATTCTCAAAGGTATGAGGTACTATCTCATTGTGGTTTTGATATTTGCTTAATAATAAGTGATGGTGAGCATTTTTTCATATATCTGTTGATCATTTGTATATACTTTTTGAAGAAGTGTCTCTTCAGATCTGTGCCCATTTTTTAACGGGTTGTTTGTTTTTCTGTTGTTGAGGTATATGAGTTTTGTTACATCATGAGTATTAATCCCTCTGTAAAATTGGAAGGGAAACCAATCAAACCATGACTACACCCAACCCACCTATGAAGAGAAAAACAAGAACAAAGACACTGTCTGGAATAACACACAGAAGAGAAATTACAAAATGACACTAAACAGTTGTATATCAATAATCACCCTAAATATTAATGGGCTGAACTCACCAGTCAAATGGCACAGAGTGGCCAAATGGATTAACTCAACCTTCTGCTGCATTTAGGAAACTCACCTTAAAAAAGGTAAACAAAGACTCAAAGTCAGTGTTTGGAAGACAACATGCTTTCAGACGGAATGGCCCTCTTGTATCTGACAAAACAGACTTCCAACTAAAAAGCATCACAAAAGACAGAGATGGACACTATAAAATGACTATGGAGTCAATCCATAAAGAAGACATGATACTTATCAATATATATGCACCAAGCGAAGGAGCATCAAAATATATGAAGCAAGTATTATTAGAACTGACTAGAGGCGTCAACGGCAACACAAAAATAGTGGGGACTTCAACAACCCGCTTACAACAATGGACAGATGAACCGGGCAAGAAATTAACAGGGAAACAGCAGCTTTGAATGACTGTTTTGCACGTGGTTGTCGTATCTCTTGCATTTTTTTGTTCTTTCTTAGAATGTCTACCGACCTGCTTATGTAACCCATTGTCTTTACATGCCGTCCACTTCATCCGTTAGAGTCCTTAGTACATTAATCATACTCGTTTTAATTCCTGGTCTGATCATCGAAGCATCTTTCTATCTCTGAGTCTGACCAAATGGTGTCTCATCTCTTCAAAATGTGTTATTTTCCTTTTACTTTGTCTTGTATTTGTTTGTCTTGATAGCTGAACATGCTGTACCGGTTAAAAGAAAGTTCTGCCAATAGACAGACCTTCAATAATGTAGGGGGAGGGAAACATTCTTCTGTCCTATAATAGGTCTCAGTCTCTTAGGAAGCCTGTGTCTTGATGCAGGCCCAGCATAGCTTGGAATCTACAGGGCAGTTTGCTGATGTATGAATAGCAAACTAACTGGCAAAACCTGAAAGATACCCCAGGGGGATCTCAGCTTAGCAACCCTCATCTAGGACACACCCCTGGATGCTCAGAGTTTCTCTCCAGGTGACCTGGACATGCCTAAAACTCCTAACCTTCGTGTATATACAGAATCCATCTTGCCTGTATGAGAAACAGGCAGGCAGCTTAGGTCCCGCACGTGCACATGCGTATATTCTCTTGATGTAACCTTTCCAGCCCCGCAGGGCACCTTAACTATTCCTGCTTTTAATGAATTTGCTGTGTGTTCCTGGCCAATGACTGTCTCCATGAATTCTTTCTGGATGGACAGAGCATCTCATCAGTGTGTCTCAGCTCCCTCCCCCCGAATTAGTCTAACCCTTCAACGTCACACACTTCCCTGGCTGGCAGTTAGTCTGTTCATCACTTGAGTCTGTCTTTGACTATTCATATAGTTCTCAGCTGATCATGCGCACTGCTCCCTGGGATCCAGCCTAGCTGGGGTGTGAAGCTAGTTTGTGTCATGGGCCAGCCTCTGTCAGGTGACAACCCCCACGAGGGGATAACTTCTTTTCTGGATTTTAGAAAAGTTGTTAATTTTTCTGTTCGTCCAGCTATTTATTTGTTGGGACGTAATGGCAGATTCTAAGCTTTCTACTTACAGAACTGGAGACCTGAATCTCTTGTCTATGTTTAGCTTTTCAGTGATTGCACTTTTCTGCTCCTGAGGCTCTATTTACTTCTTAAAAAAATCATTGCTATGTTTTTGTTGTTATTCTCAATTTGGTGAGACTATTCTCATACTTTGCTTCAGGTCTTTAGATATAACTTTCTTTCATTAAAAATTATTTAGATGGCCAATTTAAAGTCTTTATCTAGTAAGTCCAGCTTCTGACCATCCTTAGAAACTATTTCTATTTATTCCTTCCTGGTTATGAGCCTTTCTCTACTTTCTTTAATGCACTGTAATCTTCTTTGAAAACTTGAAATTTAAAATCAGAAAGTGTGCTAACTCTGGAAATCACATTCTCCCTCCCCAGCATTTTTTTTTTTCTAATCTCTGGTTTGGTTTTGCTTTGTGACTTGGACAAACAAACTCTAGTCATTCCTCGTGGTGGCACTGAACCCTCCACTCCTCCGGTGTGGGGCTCAGCCGGTGGTTTCTCTAAATGCTTGGAGGCTAGAAGACTCCACGCTCAGTAACTCCCTCTGGTGTGTGTTGGGCATTCCTTCAAAGTTTAGCCACACAGTTGAGACTCTTGGCTTTTATTTCTTAACCTCGAGATCAGCAAGAGCTGAGATCTTCTCAGATCTTTTCTGAGAAAGCATATAGCATGCCTGTAAAGTTCTAGAGTTCCAGATATATGTTGGAGATTTTCTTTTTTCCTTTATTTTGATCATGGAAACAGGCCAAAACTCAACAAGAAAAAAAAGTGAAGGGGGAAGCCAAAAATAAAATAATAGAGCCCTTTCACCACATGAACCCAACCTCTACTCTCTTCCAAAATTGTTGTTTTCTCAGTTTATTTGCATTGTATTTTCATATTTCAAATATAGGTGATAGAGGGAGAGTTCAGAATGGGATGCTGCCTGAGTCACACCTGACAGGCCCTTCTCTGTTAGCCCTCTGGAAAGATCCCTGTAATCATCAACCTAAAGTGTTTCCCCAAGACCACCAGGAGCCGGGACCACCAGAATGCTGGAAACCACCTCACACACCTGGAGAACTTCCTGGAAAATACCTTCACTACTTCTGTTCTGGAACTTCCTTGTGAGTTCTGTTCTCTTGCTAATTACAGGCACTGGAAAAGGGGTCCTCCCACGACCCCCTTCCCCTGGAGTGTAAATCCAACCAGCATCCAGTCTGCAGGACTGCTCTCTCTGCCCAGGAGACTCTGTCTCCTGCTTTGCTTTCTTTCTCTTCCATTTTCTCTAATAAACTTCTTCAACTACTCTAATGCTCAAGAATTCTTCCTCGAACCATTTGCCACTGTGTCAGGAGCCCTACGAGAGCAAGCCTTAGGCCAGGGATCAAAGTTCGAACATCAGGGCAGTGAGTTGTCCCTGGCACCACCCAGCCGAGCAAAGAAATGCCATCACCCAGGTCAACAAGCAAAGCCCACAGACAAGTCTGACATGCGGGATGTACCCCACGTGTAGGATGTGACCAGGACGGACCCTCTGCTCAAAGGAACAAAGGAATGGCACGGGTTGAAGAAGCCCACCCATGACTTCAAAGGACAATGTCACCTTGCCCCATCAGGACCTGAAACCTGGCCTGGCGACCCTCTCTCCATCCCCCTTCCTCACCACGCGGGTTGTTTCATTAAAGACCCAGGCCATTGGCAAGGTGAACCAAGTCGGCTCCAATCCTTTACCCTCTAATTAAATCTCTGCCTGCTCACCCACCTGACTCTGTCCTGGGTGTTCTGAGCGACCCGAACCCCACGCTCCAGACCCTAGAGCCCTCGCATCATCGGTCACCCAACACTCATCTTTTGACTTTTGACTCACCTCATTCAGCAATACCCTTCAGGAATGGCAGCACCTCCTCTTTGAGGGGTTGTCACTGTATCTGCACACCAGCAATTCCTTACCCGATCACCGCTCACGAGCCTCGAGAGAGTCCCACAACTCTGTCGCCCAAACTGGTGCTAAAATAAAACAGAGACACACTCTCTTGCACATCATCCTTTCGTCATCTTGGCCAGACAGAGCCCTAGACAGGGGTTCCTTGATCATGTGGGGGTTCCATCGTTCATTGTTTCAGAAATCGCCATTCTGTTTCCTAAAGGACAGCGCCAGCCTGCACACCCACCCACCGTACACAAGGCTCCTTTCTGGCTCTTCGTGGGGGTGCTGCAGGCCCAGTGAGTAGGGAAACGGGACACCCAGGCTTCATCAGGAAGCAAGGTTTATTCTGCCAGCTGAGGCTCCGCGGATTCACACCCAGAGGCTGAGCCCCAAGCGATGGCGCCAGGGCTCCATCTTTATCCCTTCCAGCCAGCATTCCACACTGTAGTATATATGGTTACAAGGGGTTTCTTTGGTTAATTGCCTAGAGACGTATATGTCTCAAGTCCTTCCTCCTGGCTCCCTCAGCTCTGTAATTTTCAAATTCCTCCTATCACATTAGCTTTGAAAAGTGCCGGTGGCCACCTCTGTCCTGTCTTCGCCTTTTATGCTTTCTGGTTGGTAATGTTTGTCTCAGCTTCTAGTCACAGGGCCAGGTTTCCAGGAAGCGCCACATCTGCCCATAAATGTTTTCAACAAATGCTCTGGGGAAAAGCCTTTTTGTACCAGGAGAGAACTCCAAGTCAGATCAAAAAAGACAGCTTTGCAAATGAAGTCTTTTCAAGAAACACGGGCCTAGTTAAGTAAGGACAATTCTCTGCTAATGAGGCTTTGAAGTAGTTCCCCCTCGGACTGCCCCCCTGCAGCTGCCCTAACCTGACCTTCACCTTGACTGTGAGCTGTTGGTTTTCAAAGCTCCACCAGAGCTGAAGAAAGGCGGCTGGGAATATAGTAAATTGAAAGGCTTCCCAGCATGTTGGTCCCCTTGAAAGGCAGCCATGTTTCTCGAATAAATGCTTCTAGGATTATTGCAAGCCTTCGGCCAATTTCCAAGGTTCTGAAACTGTTGGTTCTGTTACTCCTGTCCTAGGTTTTCTGTTTTCATGGAGAAGAACATTTTCAGAAATTATCCTGTCTGCTATCTGCCTCTTACAGGCATTCCTGCCCATCTCCCCTAGTGGAGGCCTGAGGGATGCTCCAGATGAAGTCCACCGGCCCTGGGAGAGATGCCAGCCCTCTTCCAGGGCTGTAAAAAAGAGATGTTCAGCAAAGACGACCCCCAAAAGCCTTCTTGTCTCAAAGATCCACAAATGCTACCAAACCAGGGCTATTGCTTCAGGGCACATGCTCTGATTTTTCTGTTCTGTTCTATGTCTTTTAAAAATGTGCTGGTCATGGCATATTAAAATACCCCCTTGGACCCATGAGTGCACTATCATCCACAAGTTGAAATGCCCATGCCTAAAGGACCCGTGCAGGGGCTGGGGCCCCAGAGCTGAGTTAGAGAAACAGAGGGTCGATCTATAGTGTTGCAATGTTTTTCCCAGGCAAGATCACAGACACAGACCAGAGGTAAGTTTGAGAGGAGTTTATTAGCTGGAGGCTGCATGGGGGAGAGCACCACCCAAATCAAGCAGCCCCATACCCAAATAGTGCAGGGTATTTATGGCTTGGTTTTTCCAGGTGTGCCGGGGTATGTGCACGAGTGATTTCTACAGAAGCAGAACGAGCAGTTATTTCAAACTTACCTGGAAGGTTGTCTGTAACCATTGGAGCATTCTGTGGTCAGAGCACATTGTTCTGGAAATTCCTGATACGTGCTGGGCCTCAGGGCGGGGCTTGCGGGATCAGAGTGACCCAGCAAACAGGAAGTTTTTCCAGTTCCTTGTTTCAGTAGGAGAGCAGGTGCGGACATAGGAACCTAAACCCAAGCTGTGTCCTGAAACGTGTGCGCCTTTGAAGAGTGTTGATTTGGGGTCCATGGGAAGGGGAAGGTTGAGGGAGCCAGGCACAGCTGGGCTGGGGCCCCTGCAGCTTTGGGCAGATGGTCCTGGCAGGGCAGAGAGGGGACTTACCTGCCAGCTGCCTCCACTGTGCACTGAATTGTGTCTTCCCAACTTGTATTCTGAAGCCGTAACTCCCAATATGTTGCCACTTGGGGTGGGTGAGGCCTTTGGTGATTGGGTCATGAGAGTGGAGAACCCAGGATGAGATTATGTCTTTATAAGAACCTGAGATGTTGCTGAAGACCTCTCTCCCTCCACTCCCCTCCGCTTGTCCCCTCTCCTCCCCTGCTCCTCTCTGCCTCTGCCTGTCTCTCCCTGAGTCCCTCTCCCTCAGTGAGGACCCAGCAAGAGTAGAGACTTCTGCAAGCAGGTGAGAGCTCTCACCGAGAGCGCCTCATTAGCTGGCACCTTGATCTTGGTCTTCCCAGCCTTCAGATGGTGAGAAACGCATCTCCACCTGGCCTGCAGTCTTTTGTGACAGCCACTCAGGCTAACACGCATCTAATCGGAAATCCCCACATACCTGCTCAGGTACCTGGATATGCATGTGGGAGAGTCCCCCCGCTGCTCAGGCCACACTGGTCATGTCTCTGGCCCCAGGGGTGGCACTTGTAGGACCCTCCTTCTCACTCGAGAAAGCTCTTTCATATCGCACCTGGGGCTCCCACCTCCAGGACCAGCGAGGGGGATGGGGAAGGTGTGCTCGGCCCCTTCCCCAGAGGGCAGGGGAGGGGAGAAGTCTCCAGAGCTTGTACAACGTGGATGGGCAGAGCCCATGACCCAGAGTCACACCCTCTTTTGACTTGGTGGCACCTTCTGTGAGATGACTTTGGGGACCCCGGTTGTCCCTTCCTCCACCCCATCTCCCAACCATGAGCTGAGGTGCTCCCCTCCAGAAGAAGCCCCAGAAGGCCTGAGGTCGACACCATCTCCACCCTCAGCACCATCGCCATCTACCTCTTCATCAGCTTCAGGATTATCTTCATCTGTGTCTCTTAAAAATTATACTGAAGTAACAGCGTAGGTTTCGGATGCGCAGCATTCTAAACCAGCATCTGTATGAACCATGTCACATTTACCACCAAAAGTCAAGTTTCCATCTCCACCATCAACTGACCCCTTTCCTGGCTTCACCTCATCCCCTCTCCCCTCCCTTCTGATGACCTCTGTTTTCTTCTTAGAATCTAAGAGTTGGTTTTGCCGTGTTTGTGCACTAGTGTTGTTTCTGTATCTTCCATGTCTGAGCACCGTCACTCAGCATTTGTCTGCCCTTGACTTCCCTGAGCACAGTCCCCTGAAGGCCCACTGGTGATGGACCAGCCTCCACTGGGGGTGCAGCCCCCCATCTTTACCCCGCCCTCTGTCAAGGGGCACAATGCGGCAGTTGTCATCTTCTCGGGCTTTGCCTGCGAGACAAGAGTGGGAGACACCTTGCGCAACGTAGGCGCCAGACACCACCACAACCGTCTTCCTCACGCCAGGTGTGCGAACAGACGTCTTGCTGTTTCAAAGGGACTAATGTCAACAAAATCAGCTGGAATGGCTGCTATCCGCTGGTCGCTGCCTTCCAGACAGAAAGCAGGTGAATACTCACCTAAGTTTTGCAGTCGTACGAAGCGGACTCCGCAGGCCTCTGAAGACCACCAAGTGCTAAGTATCCAGACCAAGTGCCTGTGTTTGTGTCCAGAGCACAGCTGAGGGCAGAGGCTGCTCTAGACAGCGGGCGTGGCCAGTCTCCACATCATCCAGCTGCAAGAAATAAGATAAAAGGAGCCCCCTGCCCAGGCCTGGGCTGCACACAGGACACCTGCACACACATGCACACCCCACATCCACTTACACACACATATGCCTCTCACGCAAACTCATGGACACACACATCCATACCTCCAGGCGCACATGCACATACACTCCCACGGAGACTTATCCACGGGCACATTTATTCACAGACCTGCCCTCATGCACGCAAACACTCCGTGATGGTTCCCACATGTGTGCGCACACATCCCCCTGGGTCTGGTTTCTGAAGGCCCTACAGCCCTCACATACGTCACGCAGACATGCGGTCACACGCACCGCACGCGTGCATACTCACACCAGCATGATTCAACATCATCTACCCAAACGCACAGCACCGGCACACCCAGCCTGCATCACCCCACACACGCCACATTGCAGGCGCAGACATAACCTCACTCTCGCTAAACACATCACGGACTTCACCTCACAGTCCGCCACCCGCACACGCAGTCACCAGGCACACTGCACACACCCTTCCATACTCCCAACGGGATGATCCGCGAGCAGTGTGTCCTCAGACCTCAGGACCGCGTGGGGTGAGTGACATCCGGGCAGGGCGCAGACTCCACTTCTGAGGAAGGGTCCTTCTGGTTTTCTTCTGGAGCCCGAGGTGACGTGTGCTGTCTCCGAGCACGTCAAAACCAGAAAGATAGACGCGCACACACGCAGTCACTGAAATCGGTGAGAAGGAAGATGAGGACTCAGCTTGGCGACGTCGGCTCGCCTCTCTGCGGCTCGGCCCGGCGGAGGACGCTCCAGGTGGGGCGCTCGGCTCGGGCAGGGGTGGAGGGGGCGTCCTGCTGGAAGAGCCTGCCTCCTGCCCACCGAGCAAAGGGAGGACGGCAGCGGCCACCCCGAGTGCGGCGAGTGGCCCCCAGAGCGGCCCGGCCCGCCCTGATGCCTGATCAACTTGCCTTGGATCAAAATCACCATCCACGTGAAGGAAGCAACTGCAGAGACATCTGCGATAAATGTTCGCTTTAGCCTCAGCCTCAGCACGCAAAAACGATGACACCCCTTCTCCGAATTTTGTTTTGATTGACAGCAGAGCTCTTCGTAGACGCTTTCCTGATCTGTACAGGCGTCTAGCCTTCCAAGGGGAAAACAAGATCCACGCTCTCAATCAGGGCAATCAGAGCTGGTTCCAGCACTCCGGCCTGGGAGGCCCCGCTCCCCGCAGCTTCGGAAGACATCACATTACTGAACACAGTCCTGAGTGCAGGGCGGCAGGGCCAACAGCTGCGCCTGACAAGCCCGGGCTGACCAGGCCAGGACGCCGGGGGCCTGGGCCAGCACCAGGCAAGGCGGAGCGGGGGCTGTTGGACTCCAGCTGGTTGGCGACCCTCCCAGCCCGCCACCCCACGCTGCAGGCAGGAGGCAGGGGCATGGGAGGTGGGCTAGCTGGGCAGGAAGTCACCTCACCCTGCACAGCTCCCCTCCAAGGCCGGTGCCTGAGCCCACGTGCAGCCCAGGACACCGAGGCTCGGGAAGGTGGCCAGGGGAGAAGCAATCAGACAGAAGGCGGCAGCTGCGGCCCCTCTCCTCGCTGGGCATCTCCCTGAAAATACAGCAGGTCTGACAAGAGTCTGAACTTTTCGGCTTCACTGTGCAAGGCCAGGGAACGAGAGCCCACCTTCCAAGTCCCTCCCCGCGGCCCGTGCAAGCCCTAGGAGGTGAGCGGGGCTCCTCTGCACTCCTGCTTCCAGTGTCTGAAATGAGGCCCCGACTCCGCGTTCACTTTCACATGGCATCGCACACGTGCACCCGCAGGTGCTCTCTCAAGACTCACGTGCGTTCCTGCTTCAATATCGGGACAGCGAGTCTCTTTTGGGCGAGGGTCTCTTATTTTCCCAGCACGTGGGCCGCAGCCGCACACAACCTGGCACCCCTGACCTCTCCGCCGTGCTGAGCCGGGGGCCTGGGCGTCTGGGGAGGATTTCAGGATGGGAGGCGACCACTCTCCTTGTAGGGAAGGCTGGCCTGCACAAAGCCTTTTTTAAAATCATCGTATTTATTATTTCTTGAGTTCACAATGCAAATTCCGTTTAGGGTCCTGACAATGCATCCCAGTCTGTATTTCATGCCACACCCACCGCCTGAGCCCCAGGGTCCCTCATGCCACCTTGTCCTCTCGCCCCCCGCTTCCCGCCATAGCCGGTCCCGAGTCCTGTTATTTTTGTCGGAATGTGGATGTTCCTTGCACTAAGGACTTCTATATGCTCCCCTGAGCCAGAGGACACACAATGACCCTGAGTCCCAAAGGCTCCGCAGGCACCAGCAAACCAAGATGCATGTGCCCAGCCCGGCCGCGTCCCTGCTACGGCTGTGGTGGTGGCCGGTGCCTTTGAGCCTCCCCGACCACTCACCGGCCCAGGAGATCAGTCCTTCTCGTCCGGCGTCTTTTCCCCTGAGATCCGGCGGGCGCCACGGGGCTCCCTCCAGTCTTCGTGGCTGAGCCCGGGCGTTGCCTCACGTCCAACCAGCTCTCCTCGCAGGCAGTGCTGGCCTCAGCTCAGCGTCCACGGGGCTCGTGTCCAGCAGGTAGCTCAGCGCTCGGTCGCTGAACTCACGTGTTTTCGGTTTACTGCTCTTTTCTACTGAGTGGGACGTTAGATGCCACCACTGCCCAACAGCAGCGCAGTTACCAGATCAGCAGGCATCTGCTTCGACTCAGCCTCTTCCTTCCGAGTCTGGACCCCACGGAGGAAAGTTCACGCACAAGGGTCATGGGTGGAGGAAGGTCAAACAAACAAGCATCACGTGTCTTCTTGCCATCAACCACCTGGCTTTGTAAGAGCAGGACATCTTTTACCCATAGAGCGCTGTTGCCTCTGATCGAGGGGCTGTGTCCTTTAGGAAACTGTCCCCAGGCACATGTGTATTTGCCAAAGGCCATAGTGATTTCCTTTCCCTTTGCAAACGCGCCCTGCACATCCCGGCTGTCAGTAAGGGAATCGGAAAGCGCAGACACCAAGCGTGGAGAGTCACCCCCAGGCGGTTATCATGATGCATGTGAGCACGGGACCCTGATAAGGCAGCCTGTCCAAGAAAGAGCGCAAGGAATGCACTTGGCCCCACGGGGCCAGTTCGGGGACAGAAACCCTCTCTGCGGGGAGGCGAGCTACAAAGTGGAATAAGTCGAGGGTCGGGGCGAGTTACTAAGGGGTGGTCCCCGTTTCCAGGGCCGGAGGGCCCTCCCCGCCCGCCCACCTGGTTTTGCCTGGGGTTCTGTGGGTGTTGCTAGGGAATGATTAGGGTCTCTAAGGATAGAGTCTATTAAAAGCTAACATACTCAAGATAAAGACCAACTTCTAAGGATTGTTTATTAAGGAAACATTCTGTGAAAAGCTCCTCACTTAAGGACAAAGATTATCTTCTAAGAATTTAAAGATTAGCTTTTAGGGATTGCTTGGTGAAACACTAATTCTAGGTTAAAGACTACACTTCCAAGGTAACTGCACGCTAAGTGTTCTGTTACACGATTTTGGCTATTTTCTGGCTTCTTTGTTTCCTTTTTATGCTCATTGCCTTCTCCCTCTCCTCCCCTTCACCCCTTCCCCTATCCTCTCCCCATTGGTTGGGGATTTGCACTGAGAACCTTCATGAATGATCTCGACAGAGCCCTGCTGAGTGAACGCCCCTCTGGAGCCGCGGCAGGTGGAACTGCGCGCGCAGCCTGGACGACTGATCCACAGCTCAGGGAAATTCTGCCAGAAGGGCCTCCTCTGGGTAGACGGGCCATAAGATCGGGTCCCTTGTTGACCCTGCTGCAGTGACAGGAGCTGTGGCCTCGGTGACGGGCCAAACCCTTTGGAGGCCTAGAAGGCAGTGCAGTGGGAAGGACTGGTTCGCACGTTCCTGTCCCCGTGTTCCCCTCGCTTTCGCACCAGCTGCTTACAGACCTGCAGACGCTGTCGACACCCTGAGGCATGCTTCTCCACCCAAAGATGCCTTGCACCTTCAGGTAGCTCAAAGCGATCTCTTAGAGAAACACGTGGAAAAGCCAAAGTATCTTAATAGGAAATTTTTAAAGAGAAAAAATTATACATAGCTCCCCAGTGACCATGTCTAATGGGCTGCAGCCCACGCATGGGTTCCAGGGCCCATCTGGTATCTGTCGCCTTCTGCGAGAAGGCAAGAGCTTCCTTCCTGCGGTGGAAACTCCCTGGCCGTGAATTCTTGCAGCGTGCTCGTGTCTTAGCACATCTTCGTTTTGCCTCCATTTTTTGAAAGATATTTGTGCTGAGTATAGAAGAGAACATTGACAGCTTTTTTCTTCCAGTACTTAGAAATGTTTCCCCCACTCTCTTCTCTCTTGCAGTGTTTTCTAACCTTCTCTGTTGTTCCTCCTGACTGACGGCGCAGGTCTCTCTGGCCACGTCAGAGGTTTTCTTTGTCATGGTTTTAAGCAATTGGATGAGGATGAAGCTTGGTATCATTTTCTTCATGTTTCTTGTGATTAGAATTCATTAACCTTTAGAGACCTGTGGGTTTGCAGCTTTTCATCAACTTAGGAAGTTTTTCTGCCATTATTTTTTTTAATACTTTTTCCTGCTCTTTCTCCCTTGTTCCGGAGACTAATTTTCATGTAGATCAAGCTGATGGAAACATTCCTATTTACTCGGGTAAGACTCGCCGAGTCTTTGTGTATTTTTTCAGGGTTTTTTCATATGTTTTATTTGGGATAGTTTCTATGACTATGCCTTTTATTCCCTAATCTTTTCTTCTACCATGTTTAATCTGTGCTAATTCCATCCAGTGCATTCTTTATATCAGACCTTGTATTTTTATTTATCTCCTGTCTCTTTTTTATCTTTTGCATGTCTACTTCGTATGGACAATCTGCCCTTTAACTTCTAGAACACAGAGAATTGAGGCATTAAAACTTATTTTGCGTGGCTTATCAATCCCATTATCCTGGCTTGCATTTTCTCCTCATTAAAGACTCTCTTTTCCTGTTTCTTTACACACCTGGGTAATTTATTACTGGATCCTAGATGTTGTAAATGTTACCTCGTCAGGTGCTCGATGTTTTTATCTCTGTAAAGGTGGTTGAGCTTGATTCTCAGACGTAGCTACTTGGGAAGCGTTTGGATCTACAGAGACTTAGTTTTAAGCTCATTAGGAAGCAGAATGTCACTTAGATGTCGTCTAGGGTGTATTCTGCCCATCCCTCTGCAAATGCTGCTCCCTCTCACTTCTGAGCTCCCTCCACCGGACACCCATGAGCTGCAGATCTTCCAGCCAGGTGGTGGGGACCCTTGCCAGCCCTGCAGGATCCTGAGTGCTATTAACTCACACTTTGGGATGATTCTCTCCCCAGCTGGAGAATTTGCTCTAATCATCCCTCCGGGGGATTCTTTAACGAGACCCCAGGTAGCTCTCTGAGAGCACACCCTGCATCTCTCCATCCCCACCATTCTGCCAGCAGGCTCTGGCTGCGTCATTCCCTTAAAGCCCGTCCCCTCCACTCAGGAAGCCCCCCTCTCGGCGTGGGAGCCCCTCTGGAGCCGGGAGCCGGGTTCCCTCCAGGCAGCGAGCTGGAGGGAGCACAGGTGCACATTGCTTCCCCTCTCTCAGGGATTCCTGTCTTGAACTGTCTGACATCCAGTGTCTGAAAACTGTTGATTGCATATATTTTGTCCAGATTTTTAATTGTTTCAGGCAGGAGAGTAAATCCAGCCCTTGCTCTTCCATCTTCGCCAGAAATAAAAGCTCATCAAATATTTTCTGAATGTCAAATATTCACTTCATGCCAAAGATTATTGAATGTCAGGCAGTCCTCTATACACTGGGGAGGAACTGAAGAAGGAAATCCCCCATCCCCTCCTTCAAGGAGAGACATGGAGACAGAGAATCAAAAGCAAGTGAAGAAATCAACAAAGGACATTATATTCTATTCATTTTCAAGGATCCGCCAACTGGGAGGCCTGAACTGCAGCACCGTCCTCACAGCTCTGGGAGTTTCAGGCTGGGGTCTCTCCTGAAGCCTCTCTCCTTGTCTTGGGGACAGCTGCCTCCTCTCTGTGTCCTCGCATGGCTTCTGTGTCCTAACCTCTTCTTGCAGGATGTCAGTCATGTGGATCAGGGTTCACTGCTATGATCTCACTCAATCCAGTCGCCCTGTAAAGCTCACTTTCAAAATCAGTCACCGTCCTCGTCCTGGGCTGGGGTTTCAGCATGAGGATGGGGGAGACGCAGTTCTATGACAAGTCCCTGGGAAGGTAGTAAGTGCTGTAAGAAAACAAGGAAAAAAGCAGAACAGGGTGAGGGGGGTCTGGGTGCCCAAAGGGGCACGTTTTCAAATCTGTCACTTAGCCAAGTGACAGAAGGTGACCTTCTGCTCCCTTCACTCCCTCATCCCAGCCGGTGTCACTGGAGACTCGGGAACCAGAGCATCTCCCGTAGAGAGGCCTCGTTCCATGTCCTGGATTCCTGGAAGCTACCCCCCACCCCCCACCCCCCACCCCAGGAGTGCCCGATGTTCCCCCCGAGGCCAGGAGGGAGACAGAGGGGAAAATAGCCATGAACGGGGCTTCTCCGACAGCACGCAGGCCCCCGAGTCCTGTCCAACTGTAATTAATTGGTACACACGCTCTCTGAGTTTACACATGTTTATTCTACAACATCGAGGACTCCGATCCAATGAGAAAATGCTCTTTTCCTGCCGAGTGTCTGGGTCTGATCAGGCCTCTTGGGATGGAGGGCAGCTGAGCCGGACAGCTCGCAGCGGACAGGATGATGTGTCTGGGAGGCACGGTGTCTGGAGCGTGCTGGGAATGAGTTTCCACGGCTGGGGCCCGGGGGCGTCCCTCCCTCTGGGCACAGCTGGGCCCCTGCAGATGTGAGTGCCGTGGGCGCCATGCTGTCCCAGGGGTCCCCCCACGGTGCTTCTATCCAAGTGTAACAGCTCGCTGGTCTCAGGTGCGATGAGCCACCGCGGGGTCCCCATCTCTGGCCAGGTGGCCGCACCATGTAGAACGAGGGCCTTTCTTCCAGGTGGCCCCACCCATAGCCACCTCCCACCACTCTGGCTTCAGAGGGAGGAGTCCTGCCACCATGGTCCACTCAGCAGCTGAGAGTCCTCCTGGGGCGTCGCCCTGCGATCTGGACGGTACATTCAAGAGTCTCGGCCATTTGAGGACTTGCTTCTTGGGAAAGGTGACTGACCACTGCCCAGGTCCCAGGACCCAACTAGGGGCACCGTATGGATACGTGCTGAGCCCTAGCGTCACAGCACGTGCCTGGTCCCCTCCCTGACCGTTCCGCGTCACCGCCCCCACACGGGTTGAGTCCAAGGACTCGGGGTGACCAGGCTGCCCAGGAAGGCCCTGAAGACCTCATGAGACACAGGCTGCAGACCAGGGGTCAGAGAGGGAACTGAGGAGGTGACTTGCTCTTTGGGAGTTTGGGGCTTTGTTCTAAGATGCACCTTGCTCTGCAATTCTGTGTTCATTTCAACAGGTTTGCACCACGCCTCACCCATGTGTCTGCCACCCCCTGTCCTGCCGGGGCCAGGGTGTCCCCCACGATCACACGGCCCCTCCCTGATAACCACCATTGGGTTCAGAGTCTCTGCTTCGCTTTGTCGTGTTTTGTTAGTTTTGCTGCTTTGTTTCTTTCATTCCACAGGGAGCCTCAAGCGGAACATGGTCCGACCCATCTCCCCACTCTTGGAGTTTTATAGTCACGCAGGCACAGTTCCTGGAAGCTGGAAAACTGTCAACTTTGAAAAAGCTGCTGTCCTCTTTCCTCCGCCCACAGACCCGGAAGAAGGCAAATCCACTGCCAAACACAAGCAAACAAATGCTGAAACCAGGAGTGATGGACCTTACAAAGGACAAGTGGCTCCAGTTCCCAAGGGAAGCACCCGAGCCCGGCCCACCCAGGAAAGGCCGTCGGCAACGGGCTTCTGAATGCTTCCGAGTGATCAGGCTGAACCTCGCTCCACATCAGCGCGCTGCAGTCTGCCTCGGTCTTACTCTTCCAATAGTTCAGCTAATCGAGAGCAGGTCCAATGAGCAGGTGGTGCTTGCTGGCGGGGAGGGCGGATCTGTACAAGGATGGAAGCAAGACAGTGCAGGCACCGCCCACCCTGTTCCCACCCCGTTCCTCTTGGTGACCAAGGGTCTGGAGGACACGCGGTTCCAGCAGCGTTGGTTCTGGGATGGATGCATGGAGCCCAGGTAGGCAGCAAAAGAGGCTCTGAAAGCAGCAGGCTGTGCGGACAGCCTGGCTGTGACCCTCCATGCCGCAGCCGTCTCCGGGTTGCTCACCCATCCTACACGGGCACACAGACTCACAGACACACAGACACACGTGCACGCAGAGACACTCAGACACATGTGTACACATGTGCGCACACAGATGCAGACACATGGTACACACATGCACGCAGAGAGACACGTGTACACACTCACGTGCACAGAGATGCAGACACACAGTACACACGTGCATGCAGAGACACAGACACGTGTACACATGCGCATACACAGAGATGCAGACACACGGTACACATGTGCACTCAGAGACACGCGTGTACACACTCACGTGCACAGAGATGCACAGGCACATGGTACATACGTGCACACAGAGACACATGTGTACGCACTCACGTGCACAGAGATGCACAGGCACATGGTACACATGTGCACACAGAGACACATGTGTACACACTCACGTGCACAGAGATGCACAGGCACACGGTACGCACATGCATGCAGAGAGACGTGTACACACACACATGCACAGAGATGCAGACACAGTACACAGTGCACGCAGAGACACACAGACAAATGTGTACACACGCACATGCACAAAGATGCACAGACACACATACACACAGAGACACACGTGTACACACTCAAGCGCACAGAGATGCACACAGTACACGCGCACACAGGGATGCACAGACACACATGCACACACAGAGATGCACAGACACACACACCTTAGTTTCCTGCTTATCCAGCTGTTTGTGGCAGCCGTGGCGATTGAAGCACAGGGAACATGGTTTATTAACACGTGAATGTGCCTGTCCCTGTGGAGAAAAGAGAAGTTTGACCTTGCTGGCTGGGTGTCACCCTGTCCCCCAGGAGAGATCAAGCCTGTTTATGACGCAGATTCATTTGGGAGCAGGCAGGCTTCCAGGAGAGAGGGGCCATTCTCTCTGGCTGGCGGGTTCCGGGACCCCTCCGTCTGTCGGGAAGAAATGCAGAGACTGGACAACACACCGAGGAGACCAAAGGAAGCTGGTCCTCCTCACAGGAGGGGGAGGGAGAAGCCAGAAGAGGCACCAGGGGCTTTTGCTGGGGTTGGGGAGGGAAAGGCTGTGGGTGTGGGCGGGAGGAACTGGGTGGGGACGGATGCAGCCTGTCCACAGTGTGCCTGGGACTGTGGACCCCGACTCCGAATGCATGGTTAGGACACCAGCTGGCCGGGATTCCTTTTAAACCGCGGTGCCTGGGACTCCGCTGTGCCGGGGGCACAGGGCCGGGGTTCATCCAGGTCCTGCTCTCACTGTCCAGTAAGTCGCTCGCCTCCTCACCACATTCTGAGCACCTGGGACAGCTGCAATTCTTGCATCTGGGAGAGCCAGTGCCCTGGGAACATGTCCACTCCGTGCGCTCTGGGCGCCGTGCCCGCGCACACCCGGGATCTGTGTGTGCTGAGACGGGAAGGGCCCCTCCGCTGAGCATCTGTCCAGGGAGGCGGCCCAGAGCCAGAATCCAGAGGAACCAGGGTGCACTGCGGGTCCTCCAGGGACGGGGGCGGAAGTGGGCCATCAGGCCGTCTGAGTTGCCGTCACAGCATGTGCAAAGGCCCTGGGGTGCAAAAACTGGCAAACTTGTAAAACCTGGAGGGCCGCAGCACTGAGTTTAAGTTCTGTGTGGTGAGAGAGGAGAGTTTGGATTTTATCCTGAAGGTAAAAGGAGTTCATGGAAAAACTTAAGCCCAAGGAGGATGGGATGGTCAGGTTTTCAGTCAGAAAGTTTGCTCTGGCAGATGAAGAAGGAAGAGCAACCTCGCCACACAGAGGTGAGGCTGCAGCCACCTCCACCTGGTCAGGCACCGGCCTGTGTGTGTATGTGAGTCCATGCGTGTGCCCGTGAATGTGTTGCGCACGGGAACACGTGTGCCCGAGCGTGTCTGAGTGCACGTGCGCAAGTGTATCCATGAGCGTGTGTCTCCCGCTTGGGGCCCTCCCAGCGGGAAGACCCTCGCAGGCTCGGGGAGCAGCCCTCCATGTCCGTGGAAGAGCGATGAGGGCGCAGCGGGGCTGAGGGAGGACAGCTGGGCGCAGACCAGACGTAAGCCAATTAGAGTCCCCAGGGCCTGCGGGGGAGCAGGGACATGCGAAGGGCTGGCACAGGCCTGTTAACTTGCAGGCACCCTCCACGGCGCAGGGACAAAGCTCACATGGAGGAAGTGGCCAGACCGCCCCAGATGCTCTCTACCCACTCCCCCAAGCCCCACCCCAGGACAGCGGTTTCAGGGCCTCCGCTGCAGTGAGCACTTCCTGCCCCAGGCCTTTGCTCCTGCAGGCCTGGCCCAGACTGCCTCCCTCCCTCCCTCCCTGGAAACCAACCTGCACCACCCTCCAGCCCACCTACTGGTCTTCCCTTGGCCCCACCCCTGCCCCTGAATCTTGTCTTTCTCCTTTGTGCGGCCCTGGACTTGGGCACACAGGGAGCTGGGACCAGAGTGTCTCCCCCTAGCCTTGCTCAGACACCAGAGTTGGAGCAAATCTCTGGACCCCTGTTGACACCAGCATGAAGGGGCCACTCACAGCCGCACAGGAGCTCGAGAGCTAAGTGAGGCTGCGTCCTCAGGGACGGGAGCTGTCTGCAGGCACAGCTGCTGTGCCCAGCAGCCGGGGTGCTCAGGCAGCGAGCACTGCTTGGGGGTGTCCTGGGCACCAGCAGTGGTCTGCAGGCCCGCTAACCCTGGCACTCCTGGGCCCCTCTGGAACCTCCTGCCTCTGCCACCAGCTGTGTCCAGGCCCCAGAATCCTCCACCCCTGCAGCTCCTGGCTCCCAGCCTGCCGTGAGGGCCTGTCTTCCAGGAAGCCTCTCAGTTCAGATGGGTCCTGGGCTGTGTCTGGGGCCTTGGTTCCTGGAAGGGGCCTTCCTAGTAATGGGGGTGGGCAGCAGGGGAGGCCATGTGTCCTCCTGGCCAGGCAGGCATCGGCAGTGTCTCCAGGGCAGGGCTGAGGGTCCCTGTGTGTGGTGCCTCCACCCTAAACGCCGGAACCGCAGCCTGAGCGGTGGCCCCCAGGATGAACGCCAAGCCTAGGGGGATATAAGCAGAATGGCAGAGCTGCCTGTGGGGTCGTGGAGCCCGGAGTGTGAGCCCTCTCCCTACAGTGCAGTGCTGTGGCCCATGAGAGCACAGGGTTCTTGTCATAAAGCGGACTGGCAGAGCTGGGGGACAGGAGAAGCCCGTCAGGCTCCTGCTGTGCTGTGCACTCAGTGGGAATGCAGTAAAGGCTTGGTATCCCGCTGTGGCCTGCAGGGAGCATTGCAACGAGGCCCTCGGCTTTGTACTTTCCCGATCAGAGACTGACTGCCACCGTTGATGGAAGCGTTTCCTAGCACAGGCTGGGAGAGGCTGCTGGGTTCAGACCACAGGACAGTGATCTACTGGCTGATGGGAGCAGCCTTGTCTGCCTTCCCCAGGGGACTAACATGCTCCCTGTGCCTTGAAAGGAGGAGAGTTGGGAAGCCCTATCCTAAGGGAGAGTGAGGACAATTGAAATGATCCAATTTCCCTTTTCACTTTGGCTGCCAGGAATCTCCAAGCCAAAGTCACTAAAGAAAGCCCTGTGCTTAGCCTATTGGCCTGCAAATTTGTGTTCCACTTTCCTCCTTGGGGTTCGCTTCTATTGTCATTTATATTTACTCTGGCCTGGGGCCTTGTGCATGCTTGTATTTTGCTCATTTTTGCTCTGTCTTGGCTATAAGCTGGGATCATCTTTCAAGGAGTACAGCAGGGTTTGATTAAATGCTTGTATGTGTCACGCATGAAACAGACCCCACAGTCACCCCCAAACATACTCAGATGCAGACTCCATGCACTTTCCTCTTATTTTCTCGTCCTTGGGGTCTGCTGGGCCAGACCGGCCCCAGGCACTGTCTTTGTGGGGTGCCCAGAGTCACACTCCAGAACCAGTTTCAGACTCAGGGAATTCCAAGTCCAAAGGGATGGCTGGCCCCCACCCTTCATTCTAGACAACACGGAAGTCGGGGGACAGCAGTGGCAGGTCCCAGGTTCGCAGCCTGAACGCGGCAGCCAGCTCGAAGTTGTGTCCTGGTTCCCTGCAAGGACGTGCGCCACCACCCACCCAGCTTCCAAGCCGGGGGTCATCTCTCAGGAGTCTGCGTAAACACGAGGTGATTCATTATCACCGTCAGTGGCCTTGGCTAGAGCTCTGGAGCCGGGATGAAAAGTGTAGAGAGCTGGGCGTGTCTGCCCACCACACCACTCAGAAACACACAGAAACACACAGAAACCCTGCAGCGGGCCCCCCGGGCCAGAGACACACCGCCACCTCCTCCTCGGGGAGCAGAAGCCACCAGGTCGAGGCACAGCTTGTGGGAAGGAGGGCCAGGCTCAACGCGGTGCCTGAGAGCCCGCCACCGGCGGTCCGGGCACCTCAGGGGGGTTGCATGTGTGCAGACGTCTGCACGCACACGCACACTCAGGGCACACACAGTGTCTCAGACCTGCCTATGTGCACACTCACACACTAATCACACCTACATGTGCACACATACCAGCATGCACAGCTCATGCCGGCACATGTGTGCAATACTCTCCCGTGTGCGCAGAGCACGCTCACACATGCTGGCATGCACGCGTGTGCTCTCACACACCCCCAAACGCCGACGCCTCCGGGTCGTCTCCCAGCAGGGGATCCTGGGAAGGTGCTGTCTCACTGTCACAGACGCTGCAGCCTGAGCCCAGCGCTTGCAGAGACCGGGGACTGGCTTTTCCAGACCTGTGGTGGGGAGCGCCCACACGCACCCTGCCCTCAGGCACCCTGCAAGCCCGAGGGGCCCCAGGGTCCACACTGTGCAGACCCCTCCACGTGTCCTCCCCTCACCCCGCATGGCTCCTTCCAGCACCTCTGGCTGCTGCCTGGATGACGGGTTGGCGGCGCTTGTGAAGGGCGCGTGGGCGTCTGTCTGGGGAGGCCCCGCCCCTGCCCTCCATGTGGCAAGACACAGGGCATCGCTGCTGTCTGAGCCCACGCAGACTGGGCCCAAGTCGTGGCAAAAATGACGGATGTAACTGCTGGGAGCCCTGGGAGGCTTCCACTGCAGAGGCCTGGGGCCTGAAAACACCGCGTCAGCATCTCGGGACAGAGACGCAGCCCACGGCTTCTGGAAAACAACATCGGTCTGGGTATTGTGCTCTTCATTCAGGGCTCTGGGGCAGTGGGGCCAGAAGACTGCTCCCCAGACTGAGAACAGTAGGGGCCCCCAGGACCCGCTTCCTCTTCCTGAGGAACAGTTCGCGGAGACGCCCCCAGTCCGCAGGGGCCCCCCCGATGTGCACTCTGGCCCCATGCCAGGTGCCTGTACAGACGCTGACCGTCACTGTGGCCTGAGCAGTGGGTGACGCTGCTTAGAGCAGGGGGCCTGAACTGTGAGGCCTCTGGAGGCTGCACCCCGAGAGAGTCGTGGGGCTGGCCCGGGCGCAGGCCCCGGGCACACCTGGCGACAGCGTCTTTCTCACTCTAACCGACGGTCAGATCAGAACCTGGAGCACTGGGGCCTTAGACAGAATTCCGTTTGAATTTCTGCTGTCAGGTTACAAGAACCTGTCGGGTGGACATCAGAGCGAGGGGGAGTCAGCGCTGGCAGTGGCCTGGGGCGAGCTGGGCTGGAGTTTGGAGAGGAAGAGAGTGGGCGTGGCCAGCTGTCTCATCACCAAGGACCCAGATGAAAAGGAGAGTGGGGCCTGTGTTCCCACTCCACTCATCCGCAGGGTCTCCAAAGACCCTCTCCAAGCCCCCCTATCACACAGAGGAGACAGGAAGAGGCTGCCAGACAAGGTGTGGCCCTGAGTAAGGCCAGCTTTGCCATTTGTCAAGCAAGGAGAGAAGAGTGCAGGGGACCTCTCTGGGCAGGAGGGAGAGAGAGCGAGGAGGGCTGGGCAGGAGCGGTGTGGCTCCAGCTGCAGGAACGTGGTGGGCCGGTGGGCGGACCAGCTCTGGCTCCTCAGCAGGGACGCCTGAGTCCCAGCCCAGCAAGGGACTCAGCATGCCAAAGAGGACAGTTGGGGAGCCGCGAGGGGGCAGGGCCAGGAGCACTGGCCAGGAAGGGGCTCAGTGCCCAGCACCCCAAGCTGGAGGGCCGGCTTATGAGGAAGGCGGAGTCGGGCAGGGCCAGTGAAGAGGGCCTCCCGCAGCATGCAGGAGACACCACAGGGCCCCCGCTGGCTGCCCGGGGGGTGGCCAGGAAGGTTCCAGAGCCTGACCCCACAGGGCATGTGGTGGCCCCGAGCCCACCTGGAACTGTGTGCAGCGGGACGCGGGTCTGCACGTCTGCTGGTGTGAGCCTGTCTGCCCGTGACCGTGGCAGCTTGCACCTGTGACTGCTCGCCATCTGCACGTGTGCTGTGTGTGACTATGTGTGGGAGCAGCTGTGACCATGGCATTAGGAAAATTCCCAACCCCGGGAAGGATGGGGGATCTGGCCACCCTCCCACCAGGGCCCCCCTCCCCAGGGGTGCTGGGCCGGTGGATCTCTGCCAGCCGTCCTGGCTCACACTGCCCCCAAGTGGTCACCCTTGGTGCCCAGGGCCTGGGGCTGGAGTAGCTGGAGAGCTGACACGCAGGCCTGAGAGCTCGAGGTCATAGACCCGCTCTGGGCAGGAGACCCGTGTCCTATGACCCCTTCCAGAAACCGAACAGATGTTCTGTTCCCAGACCTCCAGGCCTACCCACATGGCGTCTCCCGCCTCCCACCGACTTCAGAGGGAACAGCTCCGGCGGCCACCTCTGCTGTCAGGACAGAGCAGCGCTCACCGCACGCACCCAGAGGTGCCTCTCCACACGGGTCATACCCGCCCCAGAGCTCGGCTGCCGCGTCTGGGTCCACGTGGGCTGGGGGTCCTCATGACTCGGACATCCTGCTGGGAAAGTTGGAGACTTCCAAGTCTGGCCACTGAAAGTCGCCGGGATGGACCCTGGTCCCCGAGGGGAGGACCCGCCTGCCTCTCCAGGCCTAGTGGGGGCGTCCCCGCCCACAGTGGCAGTGCTGGGACAAGCCAGCTGCTCAAGACTCTGCCTTGGACAAGAAAACCCAGGGAAAGAAGGCCTGGTACGCCACCCCGGCCCCCGGGTGGCGAGGGCCCCGTGCTTTCAAGAGTCGCTATTTCAGGATGAGAGGCTCCCAGAGAAAAAGTGTTTGTGCATGAAGACAAGTGGTCTCTCAGGGCCAAAGGGAGCCCGGTGCCCACAGGCGGGAGTGGGGCTGTCCCCAACACAAAAGCGCCGCAGATGGCAGGTCGCCCTTGCCGTCAGACCACGGCCTCTCCTGAAGGTGCCAGAGGAGACAGAGACACGGGCCACTGCGTCACGTTCCCGAGGAAAACACTTGATGACTGGAAGCTCACATGCCACTGGGCGTCCTGTGTTTTGACTTGCTAATCTGGCAACACCACCAGGGGCTGGGGGCCTGGACTCTTCTCTGTCCATGGCATAGAGCAGGCCCTGGGGCTGCGGGTCCATCCGCCCCCAGGACTCAGGCTGACAGAGTGCCGGGCAGGCGGGGCCCACCACCAGGGAGCTGTGGGTGGCGCCACGGGGCCACCGGCACAGACGAATACGGGTAAGGTCCACTCCTCGTGTGTAGGAGCACAGGCCGCTGGTCACGTCCACGGGGGAATGCACACTCGCTCCTCACCAAGTCGCCAACCACGTACTGAGTCCAGGGGTGGCTCAGGGGCAAAGACTCCAGAAGCCCCTGTCCCCGACAGCCCCCGTCCCTGATAGACGCGCTCCTGCGCCCAGAAGACGGCACAGACGGTTCCTCCCCTGGGAAACCTCACTGCAGCACAGGACAGGCCACCATGTGTACATCTGCTATCCCCCACCCAGGGCACAGACCCCACCTGTGACAGCCCTTGGGAGCATGAGTCAGTTCTGTATCTTACCTGCATTACTACACCTTCACATCACATGGCTGCTTGCAGCGTGCGCTTGACTGTGGCGTGTCAGCTCTCCTATAAATCATGCGTAACGTAGGTTAACATTTAACTTGTAGGCAGCTGATAATGTGATATAAATGAATAGGTTCTGAATTAAGAGATGCTATATAATGCATACAAATAATCCCAAAGGTGAAAATCCCCCAGACACACAAACCCAGAGATCCCGGTCCCGAAAATCGAGAGCTAGAGGAGAGAAGACCGGGGTCCCTCGGGGCCACCTCCGGACCTTCTGGAAGAGCTGGCGTCCAGGGGCATCCGCGGACCGGACTTGCGCCCTGCTTGTTGGCAGACTGCCACGCCCACAGTCTGGTGGGACAGTGGGCCCAGGTCACAGCGGGTGACGCTCGGCCGCGCCGACCAGGTTCTCTGTGTACGCTCACGTTTGCTCATTCACGCGGATCTGCGCGCATGCCCATGTGTGACGTGCTTTCTCCGTGTAAGGAGCAGGCGAGTGTGTGTGAAATGGCTGGTAGAGTAAATGCCCTGTTAGAGTCAGACAGCAGAACTGGGAGTTTGCAGCAAGCCTCCTCATTCGCAGGAGGGAGGCGCTGCACTTACCCATCCTGTCCCTCGCAGGGAGCCGGGACAACCCTGGGGAGGGACAGGTGGCCCGTGGCGGGCTCCCGATGCACCACGCGCACACGCACACGCCTTGGCCCAGGATGCAGGGGCCCAGCCTCCCTGCCTGGGGGTCTGCCGTCGTCTCAGGAAAGGCAAGTGACGCATGGGCGTCCGGCAGAGGAGGAAAGATCCCGGAGTGCTGATCGTGAGTGAGAGACAAGACCCGTCAAGAAAGGAGGGGGCAGCCCCTTGAGGCCCCACAGGGGACAGGGCATGAGGAGGAATGACACACTGAGACCAGCTCCGGCTTCCGAGGGACACATCTGCCCAGAACTAGCCCGGGCAGGCCAGGGCGCTGTGGGGTGTGCGAGGAGCGGCGGAAAGCCTGGAGGAACCGACATACACAGCGCCGCCTCCCGTACCGGGCTCCTAAGTCTGGGGCTGTCCTGCCTTAACAGAGGACTGCAGCCTGGGCAGCGTAAAGTGACAGCAATGGATGTCCCAGGCTGGGTGTCGCAGGGGCCTCTAGGGAGGCTCTGCTGCCTCGCCCCTCGGGGATGGCTGTCCAGTCACGGCCACACCAACCCCGGGCTGCAGCTATGACCGTCCTGCGTCCTCCCTCAGTCTCTGCGTCCTCAACGTGACGGCCTCTGTTCTCTTTGATTTGATCCAGGTGACACATTTCACTCTGTGAACATAAGGGGTCCAGGGTGTTACTTTGATACATTGACACATTTGTAAATGTGTTTTAGTGTACAACTCCGGTACGACCTCATCTTTATTTCTCCTCTTTTTAAAAATTGTATTTCTGCTTTTGTAATGAATAATTTTATTTTTCCTTTGTTTCACGGCCACACGCATTTAGGTTACGGAATTTGCTTCTCTCAGTCTGTGTTTTTCACAGCACGCCCGCCACCAGGGTTCCGGCTCCTTCCTTCCCTCCTCCTTCTGGTCCCCTGGGAGTCGCTCACTGTCTTGTGTCCTGTGAGCATTGGTGGCAACTGTCTGTTTCATTTCTTTACATCCCATGAACAAAAGCATCCTGTCCTTCTCTTTTTCTTTCTGGCTTATTTCACTTAGCATGACCCCCTCCGGTTCCATCCAGCTTACTTTAATCACTTCTCTCTGCAATGACCTTGCTTCCAAGTACGCTCATATTCGGGGCGGAGCACCCTCCTCCCCATCCTCTCTGCCTGCCCTTTTTTTAACCTGAGAAAATCTGTCCTAAAGTCCTTTACATGAATGAACAAACCCAGTGAAGACAATGGCATCACTCCAGCGAGAGCCACACCTGGGGAAGGTGCCCTGGAACACAGACATCAACCACAGAGGAAGAGCAGTGTGGGCTATGACCTCCGGCCCCAGGGCTGTGCCCCTGTGAAATCAGGCCTCCAGGCATGTCCCCAGGACCGTGTCTGTGTCTGCACTGGGGCCCAGCAGGCAGCAAAATGGAGCCTGCGTTCTCGAGAGCCGTGTCTCCCTTGTGCCCGTGTCCCAGGGGAGACCCAGTCATGGGAAGTCACAGGTGCGGAGTGAACAGACTTCAGGGGAAACAAGAGAGCCAGGATTGGCTGTGTCCACGTGGTGCTCAGTAGTTTCAAGCCATCTGTTCAGGCCGAAGGGCTCGTGGTCTTCTCTCTGCGAGGCTCTGAGGGACCATCCTGGTGAAGACAGGAAAGGCTGTACCTGCCAACCACGCACCCAGTGATGATGACCTGCCCTCTGGCCGGTGGCCGCTGCAGTGGCCTTGCCCCGTGAGCACCATCAGTGCAAGAAGTGCTTGGAGAACGAGTGACGGAATCGACAGGGGCGTGGAGGCTCGCCTGCCTGCTCTTCTCTGGACCCTGAGCCCCAGGAGAGGAGACCTTCCACTGACGGGACAGCCCGCGGAGCTGCCAGGACGCTGCATCCCAACTTGTTGGATGAGAGCAAATGACGCCCCTGTCGGGAGAGTCCACTACACCCGCTTTGCAGGTGACACCACAGCGATCCCGCGTTCACCTGCCGAGCACCTGCGGGGGCCCCAGGGAGACCTGCTCGGCAAGGGCCAACTCCATTCTGCGAGCTCAGCAGGCCCCTCTGAGCACGCCCGCCGGCCGCACCAGCTCGGGCCCCGAAACACGCCCGTGAGTGTGGAGAGAGGGCTTTTCTACTAAAGGGAATTTCGGGGTGCACCGTGCTGCCTCCAGCACCGCCCGTCTTCCAGGTGGGTGTGAGACTCACACAGGAGCCCCGACACAGGGGGGGACGGGGAAGATGAGACCCTGGTGGGACAGTGCAGGGCTGTGGGTCCGGGGACACAGCGGCCGGCAGTGGAGCTGCGAGGAGGGCGCGTGCGCGCTCTCTGACCACTAGTGCAGCCGGCGAGCGAGGGCTGGGGTGGGCACGCGGGTGCACGCTTCCCTCTGGAGGCTCCTGTGTCATTGGCCGTCTGGGTCCCGCTCTCCACAGCCCAGTCCTCCCGGAGGAGAATAGGACACAGACTGCCCAGACATGGAGCTCACTTCGACAGCCTGCACACGCATGCACGGACAGCCGTGTGTGCGCACCAGACACCTCCGTCGATACGTCTGTCACAGCGCTGGCCGCAGCCCAGCAGCGCCACCTCGGTCATCCTTGCCCCATTGACCCAGGTCCCCTCCCCCAGCCGGTCACTGCAGCCTTGATTTCAGAGCGAAGGGAAGTGTATCTGTTCCTTTGTGTCCACACGGGCAAAGCCGTCTGGTCTTCGGACTCACCCCACTCACCACTGTCGCCCACCTCTCCACACAGCTCGCTGCACGAGGCGGGAGCTCCTCGTTCTTTGAAGCTGACTTCTCCCGAGCGCACGCGGTAAACCACGCTGTGTGCAGCGCTGGCCGCTCACCGGCCGCCGGTCAGCGGCCCTGCCCGAGACCCCGTCTCAGCAGCGGGTAGAGTGCTCGGACTGGGCCCTGCCTCCTGACGGCGGGCGACACCTGAAGTGACTGCACCCCAGCTTTCCGGAAGGATCGACCGAAGAGGTGCAAACCTCACTGGAGTGTGGGCACGTCACCCGAATCAGACTAACAGCGGTGACTCGGTGAGGCAGTCACCCGTGGCTCAAGTCCCCCATCTCGAGACATCCTGTCACCCCTACAACATCAGCAGCCTCTCCCGAGCGTGTGCCCCTCACCTGAGAGAGGGCCCGATTCTCCGAGTCCAGCCACCAGGGTCACCAGGGGCCAGTGTCCCCAGAGCATCTGGTGGGACGGGCTCTCCATGGGACGCCTGCTCCAGTGTCAACATCGGCTTGACACCAAGGGTTGGGGAGACCTTGGAAGTGGTCTGTCCTGCCTGCTCACACGGGGAAGCCGAGTCTCAGACAGTCAACGGCCCTCTGGACCACAGGACAGTGTCCTTCAGAAACGTCCACTCCTGACCCCGCCGTCCACCCAACATGACCTGAACAAGGCACAAAGACCTCGCAGAGTCAGTAAATGAAGGAGTTGAGGTGGGAGGTGGCCTTGAATGACCCAGGTAGGCTGGTTCAATCACTGGAGCCCCTGAGAGGGACAAGTTGGGGCCAGAAGAAGAGGTGAGGAAGACAGGAGGGTCGGAGCAGCACCCCTGCTGGCTTGGGACTGGAGGGAGAGCAGGAACACTTCTTCTGTCACCTGGAAGGGACAGCAAGTTGAGCATGCGTCACCTACCGACAGGAGGTGTCCCAGGAGCAGCGTCACGGGGCGACTTCATGACCCCCCAGATGTCACAGCGTGTAAGGATACACTAGCTGGTGTCACCCGCTCGACACCTAAGCTGTCAGCACAGCCGTCGGGAAGGACGCTGGCCATGTGGGTGCGGGGCCCTCTGACAGCATGACGCTCAGTGACAGCGACGCACAGAGCAGGTTGGGGTGATTTCACATCCGTGAAATGCAGACATGGCAGAAAGCAGGTCCCTGGTGGCCTGGGGCTGGGGTTCGCAGGGTGGCGTCGACTGGCTTCTCCAGGAAGACAGGATTAACAGGACACAGATGTGGAGACAGAAAGAGAGCTTCAAGGTGCAGTGCCAGTTCTGGTGACTGACACGCGGCGCCGCGTGAGTTCACGGAGGCGTAAGGACTTGACTTGTACTCCTGGTGGAAGGATGGCGACAAAACACGCAGTGGCACCCATCATCACCGGTATTACAAACGAAGAAGAAAAGCGTTTCCGTGACCACACTTGGTAGAACACATCAGGCAGAGCTGACGACGTCACCGTCTTGTGCATTACAGGCTCGGCGCTTAGTCTTTTCAAATGGATTTTTTTGCATCAGTGGTTCATCTCATACGACTGTCCTTACAGAGTGTGTGGTCGACAGACAATAGGTAAGCGATACACATGTGCATTTACATATAAATAAGATGTCTGTGCTGTGGCATCTGGCTGTTTTTGTTGCAGCAACTTTGATTTGCAAAAGACGGTAAGTTCAGTAGTGCAGTTTCGCATTCATCAAACACACACAACGCCACTGCCAGTTCTCAAGAGTCCCCCCACTGTCCCCTGGACCCACTAGCACTTGCCCCGTCCGTCCCCTCCCCTCTGGTCACCTCGGTTCTGCTGTCAGTGTCCAAGGGCTGGTTTTTGTTTCGTCTCTTCTCTGCTTTGTTTCTTTACATTCCACACATGAGTGAGATCATCCGGTTTTTGTCTTTCTCCTTCTGACTTATTTCACCGACTGAGCATGAGTCTGGTTCTATCAGTGTTGTCTCGAATGACAGACGCCATCTTCGGGGGGCCGTTGGGCATCCCAGTGTGCATATAGAGCACATCCTCTTTACTTACTCATTTGATGATCATCACTTACACAGCGTCAAGCTCTTGGTAAATAAATTTCATTGGATATGGAGCCGGCGGGTGGGGGGGGGGGCAAATATCCTGGGAATTAGTGTTTTTATGTCTTTTGTGCAAACACCCAGAAGTAGGATGGCGGGATCATACGGGATTTCCATCTCCAACTTTTTGAGGACTCTCCACACTGCTCTCCACAGGGGTGGCACCAATTCACACTCCCACCAGCAGTGCAAAGTGTTTCCTTTTCTCCACGTCCTCGCCGGCATTTGTTGTTTCCTGACTTTCGGAGAAGAGTCAGTCTCTGAGGAGTAAGGTGACGTCTCATTGTGGTTTGGATTTGCATCTCCCTGAGAGCCCAGGAGCAGGAACAGCTCTTCGTGTGCCTGTTGGCCATCAGCATGTCTTCTTGGAGACACGTCTGTTCAGACCTTCTGCCCATTTTCAAGAAAGAGATTTATAACCAGGGCTGGCTCGCAGCGTGGAGGAGGCTGCGGCGCGCCACAGCCCGCTGTCTGCCGGCGGGAGCCCAGGAGCCCGCCCGCTCACAGGGCCCGGGAAGCAGGAGCGCTGTGTCCCGGAGCCCAAGCCCGCGTCCCGGCTCCGCGGCTGCGCCGCCCTGGCCCACACGGACAGGACGCACGCTCCTCAGCCCGCGGACTCCTGACAGACCCTGACGGACCTGACAGAGGCGACACGCCCAGGAGCAGCGTCGCCAGCTCCCTGGCAGCCCGGGGCTCGGCGGGCACATCAAATGCCCGCCACAGGGCTTTCGCTCGAGGTGATGAAACGCTTTGGAACCAGATGGCGTGATGGTTGCACAAGAGTGTGAGTGTGTCCAAAGCCACTGAATTGAGCGCTTTAAGTGTCGAGCATGGGGCCGTCTGTGTGGTAGTTAGTTTCCCAGAGGAAAACAGCCTCAGCGCCATGGGCTGTGAGCCCTGGAGCCCGAGGCCTCCAGCCAAGCCTGCGCTGACAGCGCCCAGCCCCAGAGAGCCAGTGGGCCACACCCATGGAGCACCCTCACGTCCCCTCTGGGTGGAGGCAGGCCCCTGACCTGTGAGGACTGAGAAGTGTGCGAGGGGACCTTCCCGGGCCACCGTCCAGGACACACACCCCCCAGAGCCACCTTCCCCAGGAGGCCAACCTGGTCCTCATTACAGACGCCCTCTGACCACATTCACGCTGGTTGATAGTCACTGTCATTGATTTATCTTTTTAGTTACATCTGTGCAGGGCCGCATCTGACAGCAGAGTCAGGCTCCTGTGGGAGAGTGACGAGTCCAGACTCCATGATCGTGAAGGAGGGGAGAGCGGGGAGAGAGAGGGAGAGACAACTAGAGGGAGACAGAGAGGGAGTGAGAGAGAGAAAGAGAAGAACGAGAGAGAGAGAGAGGGAGAGAAAGAGAAGAACAAGAGAGAGATGAGAGACAGAGAGGCAGCGAGAAGAACAAGAGACAGAGTAAATGAGACAGGAAGAACGAGAGCTAGAATGAGAGAGGCAGAGAGAACGAGACAGAGAGGACGAGAGAGGGACAGAGCATGCCGTGAGGTCCGTGCACAACACAGCCTGCTCAGGTGCAGGGGGACAAGGGACATGTGTCTGAGCATGATCCTATAAGCCGGGGACACAGGACAGCGGGGACTCTGTTCCCATCAAGCTCAAAGCCCGGAGAAGCTCAGCCATCATGAAGACATTATATATTTCACAGTTCAGCCAACACCGGGCAGCATTAGTATGAACGCTTCCAGAATTTTCATTAACCAATTCGAGCACTTGTCTAGAAGGGGAGCCGAATGTCAGCGCGAAGCAGCAGCCTGGGGCCGGTGGGGACGAGCCCCACCCACATCTGCCGAAGACCGCTGCCACCGGGCCCTGAGCCGGCGTGCGGTGCCGCGGCCCTGCGGCCTGGCCTGGCGGACTGACCCCTCGCTCCAGGAAGGGCAGGGCTGCCCAAAGGCAGTGGTGTCCTGAGGGGCACCCCCAGCCCACCCTGCCCTGTCCAGCCCACGGGGACGGGCTGATTGATGGCTTTAAACACAGCCAGCGCCTCCCCGCTAATGGCAGGACAGCGGGATCACTTGGGTACACAGAACAGATTAGCAAGCAGGTGGCTTCAGGCTAAAGATAAACCGTGTCCTCACGTAACTTAGGAGAGTGGGCGCACATGTCTCCTCATGTGCAAGAAGATGGTTGAGCGACTTGTTTCTGCCGAGAGGCCCGGGCTGGGGCTCCAGAGCCAGCACCCCCGGCAGAGATGCCCCCGGAAGGGTGGGTGGAGGGGCTCCCACGGGTGGCGCAGTCCTGCCGCCCTGCCTGCCTTCCCTGGGCGGGCAGGAGCCGTGCTCCCACTCAGGGCCCACAGGTCCCATCTGCAGGCTCCCCGGCTCTTGGCAGCCCCCCGCATCCCCCTTAGCTGAGTCCCCCCCAGATATGGGGTCTGGCAGCTCCGCCTATATGGTGGGCACACCCGCCACGCACTCCCCGGCGTCTCAAAGTGCCAGCCTCTGCGATGAGCCCCAGTGTGGGCTCTCCCTGCTTTTCTTCTTTCTTTTTTGGAAATAATACAGGTTCACGGGAAGTCACAACAGAAGTACCGGGATGTCTGTTGTCCTCTTCTCTCCTCTCTGCTGGTGGCCACAGCTCCTGAACGCCGATGTCCCCGGTCAAGGGGTGGCATGCCAGCCCTGGCCAGGGCTCTCTTCTTGGTTTTGTGCTGTGTCCCCACATGGGGGACACTTGATCTCTGGGGAGATCTAAGGGCACTAACTCCCCTCACGGCCTGATCACTCCCGAAGGCCCACCTCTTGAGGCCATCACGTGCGGGACTAGGGCTTTGAGGTGTGGATTTGGGGTCACGTTCAGGACATGCAGCGTGGGCTCCGTGCGTGTGTGTTGCGGTCGATGCAGCATCTTCACAGCAGTAGCTTCATGTAACCGCCAGTTCAGTCAGGATCCAGAAGCTCCCGCCTTCGTAAGGCCCCCTCCATCCCATGGTCACGCCTGTCCTCGTTCTCTCACCAGCTCCGGCCCAGAGACCACTGCCCTGTGATGGAGCGCGCTATGCTAGTCGTTTCGAGAATGCCGTGTGCAGCTTTTGAGGCTGGCTTTTCTCATTCAGCATAATGTCCCTGAGACTCGCACATGTCCCTATGCGTGTCCTTAGTGCGGCCTTTTGAAAGTGGCCCATGGCCCAAGGCACAGGGCCAATCAACCCTGTGCCCACTGGAAAGCAGCCGGGTCTCTGGGCCCCGTGGGAGCAAAGTGTGGGTAACAGGCGCCCGGCTCCCCGCCGACACACATCCTCATCTTGTCTCTGCCGTAACTGCCCGAGGGCACCTGCTGACTCACGGGTAAGGGCATGTTCCGTTTTCAGAGACACTGTCCAAGCCCTCCTGAGCGGCTGTGCCACTTTGCGCCCCAGCTAACGTCAGGGAAGCTCCATTTCTCGACATCTGCCAGCATTTGGCGTTATCACTGTCCTCTGAGGAGCGGTTGTCAACTGTCCCTCCCAGGGGGCACCTGAAGTGACGCTCATGGTTGTCTCTAGACATTCCTTCTTTGAAAGGAAGGCCAGGCAGGAATGAAGGTGAGCAGGCAGGCGGGGAGAGAAGGAAGAAGCACTTCATTTACTGTAGCGAGTCCTTCATCTGTGTTGCTCCCAGTCTGGGGTGCGAACCTGGGACCTCGGGTTGTGTGTGGACTGCACCGGCCTCGATCTCGTGTTGGCCGCTCCGACGGGCACACGGGGACAGGCAGCTTCCCGGGGGACTTAGGACATTGGCATTTCTCCCCACGCCCGTTTGCCATCAGCCTGTCCTCCGGGGAGAGACGTCCGCTCCTGGTTTCTGCCCGTTTTCCAGCTGGATTGTTTGCATCCTGGATTGCTGAGTCCTGAGGGCTTTTTCTGTGTCCTCCATTCACGGTCCTTGCGGATCCGCGCTTGGCGAGAAATCAGCTACCAAGCCTGCAGCGTTCGCTTTGTCTCCCCCCACACAGACCATCCGTGGCTCTCGGTTCTTCCCTTGGGTGAAGTCCCGGTCTCCCTTTCCCCTCGTGGGTTGTGCATATGCTCTTGTGCCTCCCCTCCTCCCGCTGTGAGTGCCCCTGCCTCCTCTCAGCCCGTCACTGCGGGCAGGCCAGGCCTGTCTCCTTCAGTCCACCCCTGGACCCTTCCCAAACATCACCCCTGGTCCAGGCAGCCCACCTCCAGAAGGGACGATGCTCATCTCCATGGCTCCCCTGCCTTGACGCCTGGAACCCCACCCCTCATTCTCAGGCCCATCTCCAACCACAGCTATCCATCCGTCCAGCAATCTCACTCAACTCCCCCAAATCTGTGGCCCCGAGGGCCTCCTGGGGAGCCCTCGGCTCACTCCAGCTGCCCACACATCCTTCCAGCTTCCCGTCAATGCCGTGATCACCTGGCAGGGAGGCCCAGACACCTGCCTCCTGCCTGCAGGCGCGCCGACCTCCAGACCCTCGTGCAGGTGCCCAGGGCCCTGTGGGGGGATCACAGCACTGCCTCCCTGTCCTCCCCGAATTCCATCATCCCCTGGGGCCCCGAGGGTGTGGCAATGTGAGTGACCCTTCCACCAGACGGCACCACCCTGCTGGACCTGGGACGTTCAGCGCATCAGCCCATCTCTTCTGGACCCCCGGCCTCTCCTGTATTTCTCATTCAGATCGCTCGCTCCGCTGAGACCCTCGGCTCCCCTAGTCGGGTCTCTGGTTAGTGCCCCTGGTCAGCTCCCCTGGCCAGCTCCCCTGGGAGAAGCCTGCAAGCACACTGGGTGGCACCGCCTCCATCACTTCCAGCCCCGCCTCCCTCAGCCCCCGTGCTGCGGGAGGAGAGCCCTTCCTTCAGAGCAGGTCCTTCCCCTCTGCCCACCCTGCTCCTGTGCTCCGCACCATGCTCCGCCCTCTTGCACACAGGGAGCCTGCTTTCTGGGAAGGCTCTCCCAACCCCTCATCTGCGCCCTGCTTGCCCGGAGACCCCGAGATCCCACCAATATCGATCAATGTCTGATGATTCAATCAGAGGGTTCATGAAGTTGGGTCTCCTCCCCACTGGGCCGGTTTCCCGCCCTGGAGGGGAAAGGCTTACACAGCAGGGTGTCTGTGGACAGTGCACCCGTGGAGGCGGGGTCTTAACTGCAGCTCATGCCCCTCCCCAGCGTGGCTCCCACGTGTGCTGGGACGGCGCGTGCGGAGGAAGGGAGGCCGGCGGACTGAGGACTCACCAGCAGGAGGTGGGGGGAGTGCGGACACCAGCCATTGGGTGAGACATGGCCCCCTGGAAACACAACTTGACGTCTGACTCCTGGGGGTGAAGAAGACACCATAGACGAGGGGCCGTTGGTGTCTGGAGAGGTTGGTCCTCAGGGACTGGTGCCTGGGTCACGGCCGCAGACAGGCCTGGTCGACCAAGTGGGAACTGCAGTCCCCGGAGGGCCGCCCCACCCTGCCCCACGCTGCCCAGTCCCAGGGTGCTTCCCACCTGCCAGGGCTGCTCCTCATCAGCCCCTCCTCTCAGCACTGTCACCCCCCCCCGGGAACAGCAAGGGGGACAGCGGCACCCGGTGCCTGTGGGCCGGAGCACAAGGTCACAGACATCAAATGCCACCTGGCTGTGTCTCGCTGGCTGTGGACCTGGGTCTTGCTGGCCTCCTGGTCCAGCAGGGATCGGGGCCATGGTCCTGTCATTGTGTTGTGACAAATTTGCATCCATTGTCACGTTTGGACTCAGTTCAAGCCTGAGATGCCAAATGAGCCTCACTGGGGGGCAGGCAGCGGGTGGCACTGTAACACCAGGGGCCGCTGACAGCCGGTCACTGCAAGGCCAACAGGAGGGAGGCCTTTAGAGGGGGCTGGGACTCCCAGACCAGGTCACAGGCCGGCTTCCTCCGGGAGCCACACCAAGGGGACGTGGAGAGGGGCAGGTGGGCTCGGCCATGCTCAGAATAGCCTGCGAGGCAGGGACCCTAGCTCTCCTCTGCTCTGTGGCCTGTGCTTGGGGACACGGCCAGGTGCGTGGTGCAGGGTGCTCTGTGCAAAACAAAAATGTCGGGGTCCCTGTTCGGAATTTTCTGACGCAGAGCAGGAAGCCAAGCGTGACCCTCACATGCTTTCATCAGCTCCCACATCACCCAACCCCGTCTTCTAGAACAGCCTCCTCCGGCTGCCTTTGAACTGCAGGGCATCTTGAGCAGAGGAGAGTGTAGATGCGGTAAGTTCCCCATGGGGCAACCACAGCTCCGCACCTCAATTTTCTCCTCTGTGACGGCAGCGGACCAGCAGGCTCTCTGGTCCGTGTGGACGGGCCCACGTGTCCCGGGCGGCGGTGGGTTCTGGAGGCTGCGGACCAGCCTCCTGAGCGGGAAGCACCCAGCCTGGCCCCCACGCCAGACTCTGCTTTCCTTCCTTGAATGGTGTTTATCACCAGGATCGCACATACTGGGGCCCAGCCCCACATTCCCCTGGAGGCCACCAATAAATTTCGTAGGCACATAAAATTGACTGAAAATTAGTCTGAGACGCCTTAAATTAACAGGATGTAATTTTATGGCGATCTGACAAACCAGTCAAAGACGTGTGTCAGCCGGGCTGAGTCAACCCTTTCAAGTGTCTTTCATTACATAAGGCTGCTAATTCTTTTCAAATGTAAGCAATGTACTTTCTTCCTAAACATTGTGTTCTTTGTTCTGGAATTTGGAAAAATAAATTCCCTTTAAAGCACAGCTCGCGAGCCACAGGCGAGGCGGGAGGCAGGCAGTGAGGTGCCCCCAGCTGTGCGTTGGAGGCTGACTCCCGCAGAGGAGCGAGTGGGGGGCCGCCCCTTGCGGGGACAGAGGCGTGTCCCCTCTGCCAGGAAGACCGACCACAGGCACCGGGCAGCGAAAGCCGATGTTTGCTGCTAAGCGGGTGTCGTGACAGGTGAGCCTGTGACCAGGTGGGGTGGGGACGAGCCTGACACCCAGAAGACCCCGCAGAGGCCAGTGTGGAAGGAGCTCAGAGACGGGCCTGCACAGCGGCCACCGGGGCGTGGGGACAGGGCTCCAGGGACTCAGCGCGGAGCTGGGAGAGTGTGACCTGGGGCACCGGGGCCCACCCTGAGCCCTTCTCCTGGGCGGGGAGTCTGCTGACCCTGGGGCAGACCCCTCTTTGCCAGGGGTGCCCATGTGTCCAGAAGGCCCGCCAGCCAGGGAGGCAGATGGGTGGATAGTGTAGGAGGCAGATGCCGTCACCAGCGGGTGAAGCCCCAGGCATGCAGAGCTGCAGGGTTGGAAGGGACCCTCGGAGCTGCACGAAGGGGTGGGCCCAAGGGTGGTCTGTCCAGGGGAGACACTGGGCCCAACCTCACCTGGCAGATGGAGCAAGTGTGAGACCATAGAGAATGGGTCTCGTCTCTGGCCGGGTTCCTGCGCGCGGAGCCACCTGAGGGGTGAGGGCGCCGCAGACTCTTCTTTAAAAACAAAACAAAACAAAACAACTTTTTTAGTATTTTATTGGGGCAACTTTGTTTTACAAATTAAAATAAACTCCTAAGTGTAGGTTCCCCACACGTGCAGTCTCCCCATTCCTCAGACAGACGTCAGCACACCCTGTCCTCCCCCACATCACCCGTGTCCTTCCCCACTGTCCAGGGCGCTCTGCCGCCACTTGCCCCCCCCGCCCCCATCTCAGTCCCCATTGGTCACCTCAGCTCTGCTGCAGGTGTCCAAGGGTCAGTTATGTTTCGTCTGTTCCTTCGTTTTGTCTCTTCACGTTCCACCTATGAGTGAAGTCATCTGGTGTCTGTCTTCCTTCTTTTGACTTGTTTCACTGAGCATCATCCCCTCTAGTTCCCTCCATGTGGATTCAAATGACAGGGTTTCTCTCTTCTCAGGGCTGTGCAGTGTCCATTGTGTATATGGACCACATCTGCTTTAACTACTCATCCGATGTTGGGCACGTAGGTAGTTTCCAGTTCTTAGCTACTGTGAACAGGGCCTCAAACAAAAACATGGGGCGCAGACGTCTCTGCAGATGGGGCTCCTGTATCTTTTGGGTTAACATGCAGGCGTGGGGTGGCAGGATCACAGGGATTTCCACCTTCGACTTCTTTTTTTTTTTTTTAAGGAAAGGAACAGGCAGGAATGAAGGTGAATAGGCAGATAGGAAGGAAGGAAAAGAGAAGAGGAGGAAGAGCTTTATTTTTTTTCATTTAGTTTTTCACATTTGTTGTTCACTCTGGCCCTGGGTCTTGAACCCTGGACCTTGGGATGTGTGTGGGACTGATCGCTCTAACGTGTACTGGACGGCTAGGCCACCAGGGTGCACCCTCCATCTTCAACTTTTGATGCATTTCCACACTGTTTTCCATAGAAGTTGCATCAATTTGCACTCCCACCAACAGTGCAGAAGTGCTCCCTTCTCTCCACATCTTCACCAACCTTTGCTGTTTCCAGATTTTTGGATAATAGCCAGTCTCTCAGGAGTTAGGTGATATCTCACTGTTTTTTGGATTCGCATTTCCCTGATAGACAGCGACTAGGAACATAGTTTCATGTGCCTGCTGGCCATCTGTATATTCTCTTCAGAAAAAGTATCTCACCAATTCCTCCTCCCATATTTTGATTGAATTACCTGTTTTTCTGCTATTGAGTATTATGATTTCTTTGTATATTTTGGATATAAGCCCTTGATAGAAATATGAATGCAAATATCTTCTCCCCGTTAGTACATTGCCTTCTTGTTCTGGTGATTTTTCTTTCGCTTTCAGTTTGATGCAGTCTCCGTTGTTTATTTTTCTTTTCGCCTCCCTCCATACTGACGTTGAGTCCGCCCCCTCTAAGGATGGTGTCATCAAATGTCTTTCCTACGTTGTCTTCCAAGAACTTTATGGTTTCTGGTCTTATGTCCATGTCTCTAATCCATTCGGAGTTCATTTTTGTGAGTGGTGGTAGAGGGGTCTGGCTTCATTCTTTTGCACGTGGCCATCCAGTTTCCCAGCACCGTTTATTGACGAGATTTTCCTTTTTCCATCGAATGCTTTTATCTCCTTTGTTGTAGATTTGCTGACTGTATGTGAGTGGGTCGGTTTCTGGTGATTCAGTTCTATTCCACTGCTATATGCTTATTAGTATTCCAGTACTTTACTGTTTTGATCACGATCGCTTTGTAAGATTACAGCCTCCTCTTTCCACCGAGGCTGCTCTGGGCGCTCCTGGACGGGGCAGGTCCCAGGAGGACTAAGGTGACCAGAAGCCTGGAGCTTCCACCTGCCCCGTCCCCGGAGAGGGGAGGCGCCGAAATGGACTGATCGTTGGTGGTGCCCACGGGGAGGTGGGGGATCCCGGCGGGGTGTGCGTAGCACGTGAGGGGAAGACGACTCCCCACCCTCACGGGACAGACACCCAGGGCTGGTCTCCCCGTCATAGAGATGGGTGTTTCCCTTTACTTGTTTTGTTTGAAGCCGCCTCGGAGAGCGTCCTGCGTTCTGAGGCTGGGGCCACAGGTCACTTTGGAAGGTTGCCGGCTCCCCCAGGATCACACTTGGCTCCAGTCAAACTGGAGAAAGACCGCATCATCAAAATCATCCCGCATCACCAGAGATCCCCGAGGTGCAGAGGGGAGGGCCCAGCCGTGCCGAGATGGCTGAGGGCAGGGCAGCGCCACCGTCTCCAGATGCTCATCACGGATGAGTCCTCTTGGGCAGCCGTCCCGTCCCCGGCTCACTGATGCTCCCGCTCGCACCTCCCCAAACAGGGGCAGTAGAGAGCGTGGCACCGTGCCCATCAGGCACGGGACAGGCTGTGCTTCTGAGGGTGGGCACGCTGATGTGGTCCCGGGAACTGGGCTCCGGGGCATCCACCCTGGAGACACCTGCCTGATCCACCGCCAGTGAAGCTCCGCCGTCCGTCACGGCCGCCATGCCACCCAGGGCCTTTCCTCCTGAGCCTGCCTCACAGCTCTGGCACTGCTCCTAGCACCGTCGGCTTCTCCGAGGAGGTGGCACGGGGGGAGGGGCGGCTAAGGCAAGAGGGGCACCCACAGCCCGGGGTCCCCACACGGCGGGCTGCCTCCAGGAGAAGCCACCCCGCGGCAGGTGGGGGACCTGAGCCAAAGAACAGAGAACATGCAACAGCTTGGGGAGACACAGAGCTGGGGGGTGAGGACAAGGAAACATGTCCTATGGCCAGTGGTCAGGCTGCAGTGTCAGGTCACCGCACAAGGCGGGATGGGCCACAGACAACGCACATGGACACATCACTCATCTTCACAGGTCTGGAGGTGAGAAGGCCAAGGTCATGGGGTTGGTATCTCCTGAGCCTCCCCCTTGGACTGTAGACGGCAGTCCCCCCCACATCACCTCCCCCTGAGTCCCCACCAGTCATCGCTCAGTCTGTGCCCTGAGCACCTCTCCTTAAAGGGACGCCAGTCATCTTGGGTTAGGATGAAGCCTAATGGCGTCTCTTTAACTAATGGCCTCTTTGAAACCCGACACCAAGTACAAAGTTGCGTGGATCTGGGAGAGAGGGGACTCCGTTCACCCACAGCAGGGGATGGAAGCTGTGTCCAGGAATCGGAAAATGAAGACGAGCATGGCCCATGAAACGTAAGAAACACCCCCACTCATGCCTCCTTGGGCCTGGAGCTTGCGGGCAATCCGAGATGATGATGACAGACAAAACCGTCCGCTTAATCAGCACAAGACTCATCGAGTGATAAACGGGGACGAATTTCCTATCAAGTGCACTTATCTGCCCTGAGGACAGCCGAGGCTCATCAGATGCAGCCAGCGTTCTGGGAAAAATGAGATAATTGCAGCCCAGGTGGGTAGACTTGAGCCTCTGCCTCATTTTCCCATCTGACGCGTTACCCGAGGGTCCTTGCTCACCGCAGGGTGATGGGGTCCCTCGCAATGGCCACTCAAGAAGACGGGTGCATGTCTGGACTTGGTGGCTCCTTCCCGAGAGCCGGCAGGCAGCTGTCACCGTCCATTTTCCGGACAGGAGCCTCCGAGTGTCTGTGCAAGGCCCACTGCACAGGGCATTGGGGAGGGCGTGGAAAGTGACCAGAAACTTCTGGGCAACCCGAGCCTCAGGGCTCTCTCTGGGGGATTCAGAGACAGGAAAGGCGGGGCTGGATGCCAGCAGACGTGCGTGCCCGTGGGGTTAGGAAAGGTTATGCCCCAGAGACGAGCGGCCCTTACACGTGTCCGTGCCGTGCCCTGCACAGCCATCCTTGATGGCCTCCTCTCTTCTCCCCGGGTCGTTGCTCCAGGCAGTTACCGCTGCGCCCGTCCAGGGCAGTGTTGGTTCCGGGTCACGGAGACACATCTGGGAGTAAGGACAGCATTGGCACTCACAGGTGGAGGACACGTGACTCAAACCGTGGAGCCCTCTGCCCCAGCCCCACGCAGGCCTCCGCCTTCCGTGCACCCCACAGAGCTCCCCTCCCCAGGGGGAGGCTCAGGGCACAGCCAGACAGATGCCAGCATGGGAGAAGGCCAGGGGGACGGGAGCCTCACCCTTGCAGAACTGGCACTGTGGATACACCCCGAGACCTGGAGCGGGGCGCCCCGGGGACCAGTCTCCGCCCACGTGTGACATGGACACCCAGGCGCAGCGCAGAGCCCCCGCACTGGGCGCAGAGCACCGGGACAGAGCTCTCTGCATCGTGCGATGCACCCCCTCCTGCTCCCAGTTCTCCGCCCCCAGCCCCGGAGGGGCTCCGGCCAGGTGCCCGTGACTTCCAGCTCGTTTAACTTCGAACCGTGCAGCCGGCAGGTATTGTTTCAGCTCCCAGGGCACTTTGTTGTGCTATAAAGCTCCTGTTACTGACTTTTTTCATTCAACAATATGCCTTCAAAATCTGTCCCGCTTGTCGCTGTGTATGCTGCGGAATTCTGCATCCGTGGCCGCAGCCTTTCCCTGTGATAGACGCCAGCTCCTGGCACCACGGTCCCGGCCAGGCGACAGGGGCTGCCCAGTCCGCTGGGGGTTCAAGCCCCGGGCAGAAGGAGAATGACTCCTCCACTGCCAAACTGTTGATCACCAACATGCTGAAGCTTCTTGCTCCCATCAGGGCAAATCCCAAACCCCCTTGACAGGAACAAAAAGCTCTGTTTCTTTGGCCAAGGCAGGAGTAGCCGCTGAGAGCCTCAGGCTGTCCCGGGGAGAGGGGTGGGGCCCGGGTTTAAAGACTCCAGGAGGAGTTGGAAGGTGATCTGGGGAGGGGTTAGGATGGAGTGGTTGATCTCCAGTCAAAATCTGGAAAATGGATGGAGTTCTGGGAAGGAAGTCAGCATCCATTGCCCCTCTGATGCCTGGCACAGGATCCGTGCTGTGTGATGAGGACCGGCTGGTCAAGGGCTCGGGGAGGCCGGGCATGCATGATGCTTGGCTCTGAGAGACGCTGGGATCGCCTCTCTCTTCTTGTGGGTCCGTTTTCTAGTAACCTGTGCGCCTATGAAATACCCAGCCATGGCTCCCGCACCATGCTCTGCGCTTGGAAGCCAACACCACCAAGAATAGGTGGCCATCGAGGACTGTCCACTGGCGCAGGACAGCAGCGCATGAAGGTCCCCGCAATGTCTTTGCTACTCCACTCCCTCTTTACAAGACGGGGTCTGTCGTCTTTGCGTTTCCCCCACACTTCCGGTGGCGCAGAGTCCCTTCACGTGCCCACTAGCCGTGCAGCCTTCTTCTGGCCCATTGCCTTCTGCCTGTGCCCACCTCTTACTGCTTTGTCCGAGCCCCTTCTGACTCTTGATGGTACTTCTCATCACTCCACTGCTGCACTGTCTGTGGTCGCCTGTGACCGCCTGTGAACCTGCGCTGATTTCCACGGACCACTCTCTTTTGTGCTGACGTGGTCGCGCCCACTGGCCTGTCATCCGTGGCTGTGCTTTGTAAGGGATGGAACACCAGACCCCACACCCCTCCGCAAGGGACGGGGTGTGCTATGCCTTTTAGTTAATTTTATTCTTTTATTCCTCACGCATATCGAGTCCACCGAGTCCACTGTATTTGCTGGCCCTGGCGTCGCCGTCCCTGGGTTCTCAGGGCTGCAAAGTCAATGGAAACCTCCCGCTATGCAGGGCTCAGCTTCCCTGGACCGACAGTGAGATGCTTTGTTTAGCCTTTGCCCTCTGGTTTGGGGCTCCGCGTCTCTCCTGTGCTCAGCGTGGGTCTGGTTTGAAGCGTCCTGTCTTGGTTGTAATCCTCCTGTGGTGAAGAGACCTGAAGTCTCCCAAGCCCCCCGCTCCCGTGCACTTGCTGCCTGTGACCCTCCCAGCGTGCGATGAGCTCACCCAGCTGTTGCCTTGGAGTAAATTCTAAAGGAGATAAATGTGTGGACCTCACAGGACCCATGAGCCTGGGCTCTTCCTGAGAGATTGATTCCTAGTGGGGAGGAAGCTGGTGGGAGGGGCTCCCCCTGCTGACTCTGAAATTGGGGAGCCAGCAGCAGGGGCGTGTCCCCCTCCAGGAGCGATAGCAGCCTAGACTGACAGTCTGCAGGAAACCGGGTCCCAGGCCCTGCAACTGCAAAGGTCTGTGATAAGCTAGCGCCGTGATCGAGGGTGGGTGCCTGGCCCAGGCTCCAGGGAGGCGAGGAGCAGCCTGCTCTGAGCGCCTGTGAGGGGCCCACACCCACCTCGGACCCAAACAGGTAGCTACCTTTTTGCTTTACTACAGCGTGAAAGCCAGTCCCCCAGCTGCGTGGGGTGGTGTCTGCAACCCATGTGGACAGGCCACCCTCCCCAACCCCAGCAGACTTAACGAGGTGTGGGAGTGACGGCTGATACGCATTTAGCATGAGTCTGACACGTTTAAACGTCCATAAAAAATGGCCTTCTCTTCATCTTATCCCCATTATTACAAACGTCTGTTAAGCACTTAATGTTTTTCTCCTCCGAGTTCGTTTGCGGAGGCCCTAATCCCTATGTGATGGTGCTGGAAACAGAGCTTGGGGGAGGCAATTAGAGTTAATGAGGTGGTGAGGGTGGGTCCTCAGGCTGGATTGATGGTTTGGTAAAGAGACTCTGAACTCTCTCCCGCCCTGCGTGAGCACCCGCAGGCAGGACCAGGGCTCTCTCCAGACTCAGGCCAGACTCCCCACCCTCTGGATGGCACTTAGTTGCCACCCGAGCAGACTCACCCAGCGGCCTTCAAATGTGCACCCTTAAATGTCTGCCTCTCTTTCCTAGTCGTCTTTGCTGTTCTTTGCATTTCTTACTCCCGAAAGTTTTTCAGCATTCATCTCCGGCTTAATTTCTAGCTACTCATGGTTTTTGTTCTTCTTGGGAACGTATCTGATTTTTGCTATTCTGTTTCTAATTGGTTAATACTGGTTTTGAGGAAAGGCACTAATTTTAGTAAGTTGCTCGTGTTTTCTGCAATCTTGCTACACTCTGTTATTAGTTCCAATCAATTCTGAGTTCCCAGGCGGGATTCTGTGCAGATGAGGGTGACTCTTAGCCCTTGCCTCCTCATCCTTCCGTTTTTCTCATCTCTGGGAATCCGTTCGCCAGAGACTGCGGACTCTCTTGCAAAGCCGTGATGCCTCTGCATGTATTTCCAGCATTACAGGAAAGAAATTCAGTACGTTTACAGAAGAACAGATTTTTCATCAACTTCTAATAGGCAAAATCCCTTCTCACATGAAGAATGCTCATTTCTCCTCAGTTTCCTGAGACTGTTTAAAAATTGCAATAAAACGTTCAGCTCCTCGAATGATCTGCGGTAACTCTCGAGAGTCCCTTTGCTCCTGTCCTCCAATAACGTGGCAAATAATATCGACGGAAATACAGATGCCACGTTATTTTTGCACTCCTAGAATAAACTGGACTCGATCATTTTCAAAATACACTGGTGAATTAGGTGACAGTTTATTTAAAATGTTGCCTCTGTTTTTAGAAGTGAAATCAACCTGCTTTTTGCCCTGTATTGGTCACATCCAAATTTAGATTAAATGTCATTTTAGCCTCATAAAATGAATTGGACAGATTGCCCTTATTTTTCTGTTTCTCGGAACAACGTCGCTGAGTGCTGGTATTAACCGTGTGACGGAACTCTGGTGGAAAGTAGCTGTGCCCAAGAATTTGGGGAGAGCCCACACGTTCATGGCACTTTTAGTTTCCTGTGAGCTCAAGTTTATCGGGTTAGTGTGATCTTCGATAGCTTTGTTTTTTTATTTGACTGCTTGATCTAGTAACCTGTCAGCTTCTAAGGGGACTGCTTTATTGACAGTGATAATTGTGTGTTCATCCAGTTTTTTGCTGCAGCGTCCTTGGCTGTGGCTTTGGGTATTCCAGGATTATCAAGGAGAACTTCTGCTCCTGGTGGCTATATTTTTGCGCAATCCTTTTTCATCGAGGCATAGCTCACACGTACTGGGATGCACAGACTATGAGTGACCGGTCAGGTGAGTCTTGCCTGATGGGCATACTGTAGACGCGACTCCCAAATCAAGATGTAGCCACTGGAAACCACCCCAGTGCCCACTGACAGATGAATGGATGAACAAGATGTGGTGTATTCACAGCAGAACCCCACGCAGCCCTCAGAAGAGAGGAAAGCCTGTCATTTGAATGGACATAGAGGGGACTGTGTAAAGTGAAGTAAATCAAGAGACAGATACCGGATGACCCCACACAAATGGAACGGGAAGAGACAAAGTGCACAAACTGGTGAAACACAACCTTTGGGCATTTGCAGTAGAACTGAGGTTACCAGCAGGGAATGGGATGGGGGCCAGGCAAGTAGGGACAGGGTCCCATGTACAAGGGTGAAGAACTCTTGATGGTTTGGTGGAGAGCAGGGTGGATTGACATATATATGAGGAATGAGGAACCTGCATATAGGGACTTATATTAATTTGTAAAGCAAAGTTACTGCAATAATCTTTATTAAAAGGTTAAAAAAAAGATGCAGAGCACTTTGTCACCCCAGACAGTTGCCATCTGCCCCAACTACTGGTCTGTCTGCTGAAACAAATAGTGTGCTCTTGTATAGCCTCAGGGAAACGGGCTTACATGGAACATGCTCGCAGATTTTAGACACGCTCACCCACCGGAAAGCTTTGTTCACGCAGGCGGCTGCAGGTTTCAGTCACACAGCTCTTTTTCTGCAGACTAGTTTGCTACTGGGTAAATAAAACTCAATTTGCTTGCCCATTCTCCTGCTGATGGGCATGGGGTTTCTCTGTGTTTTAGCTGTTAGGAATAATATTACTGTGTATCATTTTCTATAAGGATTGTATGGTTGTATATTTCGTATCTCAGAGGTAAGTTCCTAAGGGTGGACCTACGTGACCGTTGGGTAAGTATATGTTTATCTTTGTAAGAAATTTTCAGTGGTTATAGCATTTGGCACTTTTACAGTGATTTATGAGATGTCCAACTATTCCATGATCCCATTAATACTCCCTGTCTGTCGTCCATGTTTAATTTTAATCATCCTATTGATTTGCTGTGGACGGAAATCACTGTGGCAGTAAATGGTGTTTCTCTATCACTCATAATGCCAAGTACCTTTTCACGAGTCCATTGGCCATTTGTACATCTTCTTTAGTGAAGTATTTATGCAAATCTCTTGCTCATATTTTATAAGACTATCTTTTTTAGTTTTAATTTGTAGGCGATCTGTATATATTCTGGATATGTCTTTTTTTTTTTTTTTTCAGATATATATTCCGTAAATATTTTCTCCCAATCTGTTGCTTGCATTTTAACTTTACTAAGGGAGTGCTTGAAAGAGCAGAATAGAAATCTTTAATCTTTTGAAGTCTAGTTATTTAATTTTTTTATTATCTGGTTACTTATTTTTACCACTCCAAGAAGTTTGGCTGACACCAAGGTCGCAAAGATAGTTTCTAACGACTCCCCTTTTCAAGGTAGGTTTATGGTAAGCAGAAGAATAACTTTGTTATGGCCTGACACTGAAGTCAAGATTCTTTTTTTTTTTTCCATATGGATATCAAGTCGTTCCAGTATCACTTGTTGGAAGAATTTCCTTTCTCCATGGAATCCGTGTGGAACTTTCATCACATCTCAATTGGCCATATATGTGTGAATCTATTTCTAGACTCTTTATTCCGCTGCATCGATCTATCTGCCTGACCACGTGCCAGAAGCATATGATGACTGCAGCCACACAGCGACTCCTGAGATCCAGTCGCGTAAACCCCTCAACATTGCTTGTCTTTTCTGTGCGGTGCTGGCTATTCCAGGACCCTTGCATTACCATATACATATTTAGCATCTTTATTGAGATTAATGAACAATTAACTGTATATATTTTAAGTGTACAGTTGGACAGACCTGACGTATGAACACTCCCGTGAAACCATTACCGCCATCGCTGTGATGAATACACGCGTGGTCCCTCGGAGTTTCCTTTTGTCCCTTGTAGTCCCTACAGGCCACCCAGCCTCGCCCTCAGGCCACCACTAAATCGCTTTCTGCCTTGCTATTTAGACTGAATCTTCTAGAGTTTATACAAATGGAGTCACACTGTCTATATACTTTCTTAGCTATCTTTTACTCCACTAGTTTGAGGCCCATTCTTCTTGCCGAATGCATCCAGATTTCGTTTCTTTTATTGGTCACTAGTAGTCCAGTGTATGTATAAACTGAAATTCATTTACCCCTTCAACTATCGCTGAATACTGGGCTTATTTTCCATTGAGGGGCCCTATTGAAGCCCTCTGACATTCATATACCAGTAATGGTGTCACTATTGTCTGTCTTTCTCCTGTGTAAAGATCTGGGAATGAATGTCCAGAACACGAGGCAGGGCTATGTTTAACTTTGTAAGGTACTGCCCAACTCTTAAGTGGTCGTTCATTTCTCATCCCCGCCTGTAATGTATGAGTTTCAACTGTTCTACATTTTTGTCAACATTTGGTGTGGTCAGATTTTTAAATGTTAGCCATTCTAGGAGATACATAGGCATATATATATATATATATATATATATATATATATGTATATATATATATGTGAGTGATATCTCATTGTTGATTTAATTTGTGCTTCACCCATCATTAATGATGTTGAGCGTTACATTTATGTACTTATTTGCCATCTGAATGTCTTCTTTAGTGAAGTGTATATTCAGATATTTTGTCCATTTAAAAAATAAGGTAGGTTTGTGAGTGCATGTGTTCTGATATATTCTGGATACAAATACTTTTTCAGACACATACCTGTCTGCAGCTTTGTCCTCCATGCTCTTGCCTGTTGTAGAGCAGTTTTGACTTTCGATGAGAACAGTTTATCAATTTGTTCTTTTCTGGGATCATGCTTTTCATATCACATCCTTGCCTAACTTAGAGTTTCTCCCATTTTTTCCTCTAGGCTTATGTTTCTAGGTTTTACTTTTAAAACTAGGGCTTGTTTGAGTTTCTCTTAGCATACAGTGCAAATCACAGATCAAAGTTCAATTTATGGGGTCAGGGTCTTCCGCTGATGCAGCATCATTTGTTGAAAAGACCGTCCAGTCCTAGTTTTGGTCAAAAAACTTTTTCTACATGTGTAGGTCTCATTCTAAACTTGCTGTTCTCCTCCACTGACCTTCCTGCCACTGTACCAGGTCTTGACATCAGGTAGTATTAGCCCCAAAACTTTACTTTATTTTTCAAAATTATGTGGGCTATTTTAGCTCGTCTGCATTTCCATATAAATTTTAGAATCAGCTTTTCCATTTCTAGGAAAAAAAGCCTGTAAGATTTTTATTATGCATGCATTGAACCTATAAATCAGTATGAAGTAAGTAGGAATTTTAACAACACTGAATTTTCTGACCCAACAATGAAGGGCCCCTCTCTCTTAGAAGCGCCAATTACATGTATGTCAGACCTGCAGCATACGGATGATTTTCTGCTTAAAAGCCTTTTCTCTGTGTGCTTACTTTGGGGTATTTTCTGTGTCTATATCTATGAAAATGTATTCTTTTCTTTTGCAATGTCTTCTGCTGGTAATTCCACCCAATATAGTTTTCTTCACTGATATTGCCACTTACGTCACTCTGCATATTTCATCTGAACTTTTTTTATATTCTCCATGACTTTACTTAACTTCTCAGCATATGGACCACAGTTTTAATAACTGCTTCAATGTCCCTGTCTGTTCTTTCTAACATCTGTGACTGTTCTGGGTTGGTCTTGATTCGATGACTGAGGATTATCCTCACTATGGGACTTTCTGCTTCTTCGCATGTCTCATCACCATGGATTGGATACCACATTGTGAATCTCAGCTTCTTGGGTGCTGAATTTCTCTGAATATTCTACAACTGTGCTCTGAGGGATGGCTGGAATGCTTGCAAACTGTTTGATTCTGTGAATTTTGTCTTTAAGATGTGTTAGGTGAGATCAGAGCAGTTTGTTCTGGAATCAGGCTGGACCAAGCTGAAGAATGTGAGTGGTGGGTGTTGGATATAAAACAGAAGGAGGCCCTGTTCTCAGTCCTGCCTGTGACGGGACTCCTTAAATGCTGTCCCCGAAGGGTCTCAGTCAACTCACCCTAGTCCTTACCCTGGTGAGAGCTAATTACTAATTGCTTCCAATCCCCAGGCAAAATTTTCCAAATACATTGTCCAAAGCTCCATGAAGTATGAGACCTTCTAGCCCAGCTGTTGGGGAAGGTGACCTTCCTGTCTTCTGTGAGCACCAGCCATTGTTCTAGTCACTCTGCCCCCAGCCTTGGGTACACTCCTTCTGGGAATATGCTGATCAGACTCATCTAATACTCACGGAGCCTCTGTCAGAGCTCTGGGCTCCTTTGTCTGGGCTCCTTCTCTCTGAAGCTCTGTCTTGTGAGCTCTTCCTGAAACTCATCTTGAGATCCTCAGCTCACGGACTCTGCCTCGCTCTGTCTGGGCTCCCCCAAACTGCACAGCATAAAATGTCTGAAGGTAATAAGTTATAAGAATGTAGGCATCTCTCAGGGATCACTGCTCTTTGTCTGATGTTGAGGGTCTTGAAAAACCTTGTTTCCTGTCTTTTTCATTCTTCTTGTTGCAGATGAAAGAGTAAACTTGATCCCTGTTACTTCCATCTTAACCAGAAGCGGAGGTCTTTTCTATATACATTTTAGAATCAATTGGTCAATTTCTATTTTTTGAAAAAAAGCCTTCGGGGGTATTGACTGAGATTGTGTCGAATATGCAGATCACGATGGAAGAACAGATATTGTGTCCCCCATCCATGAACATGGTATTGCGCCCACTTATTCAGGTCTTCTTTAATTAAGAAACATGGTATTTTGAATCTTTCATTTTATTTCATTTATTCCTACAAAGTTAATGGTTGATGTTATTTTTAATAGTATTTATGTTTGAATTTCATTTTTCAATAGTTTCTTGTAAGCCTCAAAAAATATAATTGATTTTTATATACTGACCTTGCATCCAACAACCGCCCAATTAATCTATTACTTCTACTCGAGGTTTTTATGGTAGTTTCCTTAGTTTTTCATATACAGAATCATGTCATCTGAGAATAAAGAAAGTTTACTTCACCCTTTCTAATCTTTATGGTTTCTATTCTTCCTTGCCTTAGTACAGTGACCTCCCGAACAATGTGGAATAGGTGGGGTTAGAGTGAAAAGTCTTGCCTTATTTCTGATCTTAAAGGGAGAAAGTTCAGACTTTTACTATTGTCTTATATTAGAATTTTGTATGCATCCCCTTTTCCTCAGTGAGAGGAAGTTTCCTTATATGACTAGTTCCTTGAAGTTTTATTTTTGTCTATTTAATGCTTAAGTCATAGACAAACATTCAATATTAGAAATGCCTCTTTTGCATCCATCAATATGATGAAATAATTTTTTCCTTAGTCTGTTAATGTGATGACTTACCCTGAATGATTTATTTTGAATGTTAAGCCAAACTTGCATTCCTGAAATGTAAGTTCTGGTCATTACATATTATCATTTTTCATACTTTTGGACTTAATTTACCCACTTTAGTTAACAATTTTTACATCTAGTTCTGAAGCAATATTGGCCTGTAATTTGATGTTTCTTATAATATCCTTTACAGGTTTGGGCATTGTTTCACCCTGGGCCTCATAAAATGAGTTGGAATAGAGTTATTCTTATTTTCTGAAAACGTTTGCATACCTCTGATATTCTTTCTTCCTAAATGTTTGATAAAAAATAAAAGACCTGAAACCATCTGAGCCAGGAGATTTGTGGGCCTGAAATTATAAATTCAAGTTCGGAAATAAATAAATAAATATAGCGATTTTTCAGATGTTCTGTTTCTTCATGTCTTGGTTTTAGTAAGTTGAATGTTTCAAGGGAATTTTCCATTTCATCTAAGTTGTTGAATTTATTTGCATAAATTTTCTCATAACATTCTCTTATTATCTTAGTGGTGTCTATAAATCAGCAGTGATGTTCCCTTTCTTTCCTGATTTGTGATTTGCTATTTGTCTCTTTAAAATGCTCATCATTCTAGGTTTCTTCAGTTTTATTAATATTTTGAAGGAATATTTTTCTGATTTTCTGATCGCTTAACCGCATTCTACAGAACTCATTCCCATCTGATGTTAAGATTGAAGAAAAGGTCTTTCGTTTCATTCTTTTCTAATATAAGCATTTAAAGCTATAATGTTCTCCCTAAAGTTGATTTAGCTGTATCCCACATGCCCTTTAACTCATTCATTTAAGAATGCTTTTGGATTACAGCAAAGTGGCAAAGACTGTGCCAAGTCCCATCTGCCCCAGGACCAGCGTCCCTGTTGCTAACTGCGTCCATAGGCCATGCAAGTACGTACCCACACGTGAGAGGCTCGTCACCCTGATGAGCCAATATGGATACATTATTATTAATGAAAGTCCACTCTTTCTGTGGATTTCCTTAGCTTTTGATTAATGCCCTTTTTCTGTCCCAGGATCCAACCCAAGCCACACATTACATTCAAGCATCATGTCCTTTAAGATTTGTCCAAAACTTATTTTCCAGACTTCCTTTGTTTTCAATGATCTTGGCAGTTTTATGGCTAATGGTCAGGTGTTCCCCTGCTTTGTGGAACTGTACATATTTAGCTTTTTCTTCATGCAGTAAATTCCAACTCATATTGTTCTGTAATCACTTACTTGTTGTAAAGAAATTTTTAAAAATAGTTTCTATTTACTATGGATTTATTATTTTCAATATTTTACTCCCTCCTATAGGTGTGAGCTCCTAATTAGTACTGTATCTTTTTATCTTAAAGAATTTCCTTTAGCACTTCTTTTTCCTTCTTTATTTCTTTTTTATAATTATTCTTTCAGCTACCTTTACACTTTTGCTTTTGTTTGTAAACAGCTTACTGAAGCATAACTGATACGCAATAAACTGTACATTAATGTATCACAATTTGATGGGTTTGAACAGATGCGTGTGCCCATGTAACAGGTCAGTAACAGATATCTTCATCGCCTCCAAAAGTTTTCTTGTGTGTGTGTGCGTGCATGTGTGTGTCTTTGTGTGTGTGTGTGTGTGTGTGTGTGTGTCTTTGTGTGTGTGTGCACATAGTACGAACTCAACCTGGATCTACTTTCTTAACAAGTTTTAGCTGCATAAAAATACTCTCGTCAACTGCAGGCATTACTGAGAGACAGCAGACTCTTTTATTGTCAGTGTGGCATTCTATAATCAGAGAAAATATCTTTTGTTAATTAAGAGGAAATTAGAGCATTTGAGATTAAGAAAGACTAAGAGAATTTGTCATAGCTTCCCTACCCCCAAAGAATGCTTCAGCACAGCATGAAAGAAATGATAAAAATAAAGGAATCTTGGAAGAACAGAAAGGAAAGAAAACCCAAAAAGAGCAAAAATAAAGTAAATATAGACTTTTCTTCTCACCTGGAGTTTTCAAAATTATGTCTGACAGTTAAACAAAAATTACAGCACAAGGTGATGCAATATTTAATACATGTAGAAGAAATACTTCAGGCAATAAGGAAGGAGAAACAACTGTAGAAAGAAGATGTTTTTCTAAATTTCACTTGCAATAGTAAAAAACGGCAGCAGGGACCTGTGTTGCATGTTTCATGCTCAACCAATACAATAATTACATAGGCTGCAATATCCGATTCACCCACTACATTTATTATACCACGATATACTGAAGAGCTATAATATATACTATAAATAAAATGTGGGGGTGTGATATATTTGAGAATAATAGCACAAGTGAGAGGCAAGGAAGTAGAGGGATATTGCAGTAAATTGCTATGTTTTCTCATAATTAATACTGATCTGAAGTACATTGTGACAATTTAAGAATGAATATTTTGGTTTGTAGACAACCATTAAGAAAAAATATGCAGCTCAAAAATTAAAGCGTTAAAATTTAAACATTGTTTAAAACAATATAGAAGGCAGGAAAAGACGAACAGAAAAATAGAAATCATGAATCATACAGTATACCAGTTGTAAACGTAAACCCCACCATATCAAAAATTATATTAAATTTGAGTGGACTATATGCTCTAATTGAAAGAGCAAAATTTAAAATAAATATAGACCTTCCTTCTTACCTTGAGTTTTCTAAATTATGTCTGACAGTTAAACAAAAATTATAACACCATCTGATGTCTTTATAATGTCTGTAGAAGAAATACTTAATACCATCATATTATTTGTTATATATTTGGACTATTTGCTCCTCAAAACTGGAGATTGTAAAACTGTGTGGAAAAACACAGACTCTAACTAAATGGTGATTATGAAACAAACACTTTAGATCCAAAGACAGAAATAGATTGAAAATAAAAGGATAGAAAAAGACACATCATGCAACGGTAACCTTTAAAGAGATGAAGTGACTGTAATAATATCAGCCAAAATAGACTTTAAGACAAGAAGCATTACTGGAGCCAGACAGAAATCTTGGAATTGAAGAATCAATTCTTCAGGGTGAAAGGTTAGTAATGACTCTTGATGTATCTGTATCTAAAAGCAGAGCAGATTTGGGAAGAGTAATAGATATTTCAATTGCTATATTTAAATTTATATAGTTGACTTAAATTCTCTTTTCTCAGTAAGTGATATAACAAATAGAAAATCTGTAGGGATTTATAAGACTTGGGGATTAATTGTATAGTAAAGGAAAAACTGAAATAGTAGTATATTATAGAATGTTCTAATGCAGTGTTTCTTCAATACAATTAACTGTCCCAAACAGCATGACGTAACTAATACATACAGAACAATCCACCCACCAGCAGTAAGTACCGTTTTTCAAGAGCACTTGCAATACTCTCCTGAATAAACCTTATGCTGTACATACCTCTGACCACAACCAAGTTAAATTAGAAATTAATGATACAATGAAATCAAGGAAATATTCATATACTTGGAAATCAAACATCACACTTCTAACTAATGCATGGGTCAAAGAAGAAATCAAAATGGAATTGAAAAGCATATCAGACAAACACAGGACATAAAATGTAAGTGATATAACTAAAGTAGTTATTAGAGGAAAATTTTAGATATAAGATCTTTTATTAGAAAGGAAGAAAGATTTAACACACCAAAGACTGAAAGAAGAAACATCACCACGAATTCTAGGAAGTAAAAGGATTATATAAGAAGATTATGAACCAATTTATGCCCCAAATGAAACTTAGAGGAATGGGAAAAAAATCCTAGAAAAATAGACAGTATCCAAAGAAGGTCATAAAGAAGGAAAATGAAAAGGAAAACTTCTAAGCAAAGTAATTGAGTTAGTCATTGCAAGCATTTTCAAATAGAAAGCTCAGACCAAGATGACATCACTGGTGAGTTCCACCAAACATTTAAGAAAACAATACTACTAAATACTAATTTACTAAATCTTTCAGAAACACAGAGAAGCATAGAATAGTTTGCAGTTCAGCTGATGAAGCTGTATTTTCCTTATAGCAAAGGCATCACAAATGTCTAAAACTGTGGGGACCAATGTGCCTCATGAAAAATGATGCCACTATCTTAGCAAATTAGCAAACTAATGCCAGTCGGGTTTATCCCAGAAGGACAAGATGGGTTGAAATCCAAAAGCCAACTGAAATAACGTGTCATATTAAGAGAATAAGAAGGGAAATGACCATATTAATATGCACTAAAATCACTTGAAATAATCTAAAACCCATTCATAATAAAGATTCTCAGAAAATCACAAATAGAATGGACCTTTCTCAACCTGATAAAGCATATGTATAAAAATGCTATAGCTACCATAATACCTAATAGTGAAAAATGAATATTTCCCTGTAAGGTTAGGAAGATAAGACTATCTCCTCCTACCACTTAACATTCAATATTGTCCTGGGGCTTCTAGGCAGCACAATGAGGCAAGAGAAGGAAATTAAAGGCACAGAGTTGGGAAAGAAGAAGCAAAACTGTCTTTATTCTCAGATGATATGATTTTGCAAATAGAAAATGCCAAGCAATCTATAAAATTCCAGCTAGAACTAACAGTCAAGCTTAGCAAGGTCATAGGCCACAAGATCAATAAACAAGCATTCAATTATTTATACACTATCAGTCAATAATCTGAAGATAAAATGAAACCAATTTCATTTACAAATCATAAAAATATTTAGGAATAAATTTAGCAAGGGGACTATTAAATGTCTACACAAAAATATATATAAAACATTAGTAAGAGAAATTAAAGCAGAAAAAATTAATGTACAATAATGAATTCACGGTTGAAAGACTTCATATTGGTAAGATGGCAGTTGTCTGCTTTCAGCATCTCATTGTGAATGTCACGTTGGCCATGAGCTTTTCATATATGCTCCTTATTATTTGAGATGCATTCCTTCTGTACCTCGTTACTTGAGAGAGTTTTTTAATCATGAAAGGATGTTGAATTTTGCCAAATGATTTTTTCCGCATCCATTGAGATGATCATAGAATTGCTATCCTTCATTCTGTCACTGTGGTATGTCATATATATTGACCCACATTGCATCCCAGACACAAGTCCTACTTAATCATAATGTGCGATTGTTTTAATATACTGCTGAATTTGGTTTGCTCATATTTTGTTGAGGATTTTTGCATTTGTGCCTATTAGATATACTGGCCTGTCATTTTCTTTTTTGTGATGCCCTTATCTGGCTTTGGTATGAGAGCAATGTTGGCCTTGGAAAAATTAATTTCAAAGTATTCACTCTTCTTCTATCTTTTAGAAGAGCTTTGGAAGAACTGACTAGTTCTTCTTGAAATGTTTGGTAGAATTCAGCTATGAAGCCATCTAGTCCTGAGCTTTTCTTTATTGGGAGATTTTTAATTCCCGTGTCAATCTCCTTACTCAATATTTAGCAGTGTCCATTTTCTGTTTTTTCGTGATTCAGTCTTGGTCACTTTATGTTTCTAGGAATTTATCCATTACTCCTGGATCATCTAACACGTTTGCACATGATTGTCCATAGCAGTCTCTAATGAGCCTTTATTTCCCTGTGGTATCAGTTGTGATGCTTCCTTTTTTCATTATTATTTTATTTACTTGAATCCTATTGGGTTTTTTTTTTTGTTAGTCTAGTTAAACAAACCGAAAATTCATATGGAAGCACAAAAGATCACAAATATTCAAAACAATCTTGAGAAATAAGAACAAAACTGGAGCAATTTCAATTCCTAAATTCAGACTATATTACAAAGCTATGGTAATCAAAATAGTATTGCGCCTCCATGGAAACAAACACATCAGTGCAACAGAATAGAAACCACAGAAATAAATCCACACCTTTGTAGTCAACTAATCATTGACACAGGCCACGAGAGCACACTATTAGGAAAATAGTCTTTTCAATAAACGGTTTTAGGAAAACTGGATATCCGCAAGTAAAAGTATGAAATTGGAGGCCTATCTTACACTAGAAGAAAATACAGGTGAAACCTCCTTGACATTGATCTTAGCAGTGATCTTTTAAGATATGACACCTAAACTACAAAAAAAAGACAAAATCAACAGGTGACGCTATATCAAACTGAAAATCTCTTGCACAGTAAAATAAATCAACAACAAAATAAGGAGGCAACCTATATATATAGAATGGGAGAAAATATTTGCAAGCATTATACCTGAGAGGAGTTCTGGTACAAAATTTATAAGGAGCTCATACAATTCAACAGCAAAAAAAATCAATTTAAAAATAGGCAAAGGATCTGAACAGACATTCTTCCAAAGAAGAAATACAAATAGGCAACATATATATGAAATTCTTCTCATGATCACTAATTCTAAGGGAAAATGCAAATCAAAACATTAGTGAGGTATAACCTCACACTTGTTAGGACACCTGTTACCAAAAACAAAAACCAAAAGCTAGCAAGTGTTGATGAGAATATAAAACCTTTGTGCACTGTTAGGGGGGATGTAAATTGATACACCCATTTAGAAAACAATATGGAGTTCCCTCAAATAATTAAAAATTACCTGTGAAGCAGAAACTCTACTTCTGTGTATACATCCAAAGGAAATGAGATAGGGGTGTTGACAAGAGATCTCAGTTCCCATGTTCATTACAGGGTTATTCATAAAACTAAGATATGAAAACAACCCAAGTGCCTGTCAATGGATGAACAAAGATACAATGAACACACACACACACATGCACACACACGCACGCACAAGGAAATATTATTCAGCCGTTAAAAGGAAATCCTGCCATTGGGTCAAGTAGAATGAATCTTGAGGGCATTATGCTAAGTGGAATAAGCCAGACACAGAAAGACAAATACTGTGTGAACTCACTTAAATGTGGAATCTGAAAAAGCCAAACTCATAAACCTAGAAGGTTGACTGGTAGTTGCCAGAGGGTTGTGGGGGTGTGCAGGGGAGGTGGAGAGATTTGGGTCAAACGAAACACACTTTCAGGAAGATGAATACATACTGGTATCTCGTGTTCAGCATGGTGCAACCTGACATTTGCTAAAAGAATAAATCTTAAGTGTTCTCATCACCAAAAAAAAAAAAAAAAAAGGGTAAGGTGATAAATGTGTTAATTAACTCTATTGTGGAAACCATTCATCATGTAGACATGTATTAAGTCATCAGGCTGTATTTTTTATATATACACATATTTGTCTCTTCAATCTCAATACAGATGGTAAAAAGGAAAGCAAAACTAAATGGGCAATAATCATAGAAGGTGGCAGGGCTGCCACGGAGGTGAGGACAAGGGCAGAAGAGTGTCCGCTGACCTGGAGAAGGTGTGGGAGGTTGTTTGGTGATCACAGAATGGCCACTGTGCTAGAGCATGAGGAGTAACTAAAGATCAGAAGGAGATGAGTCTGAACAGGCGGGGGAGCCAGACTGCGAAGGACCCTAACCCGTGGGCAGCAGGGCCCGTGGAACATGGAGAGAAGGGCTCAGAGGTGCTTCTGCGAGTGACTTTTGCACCTGGGTAAGTGGGGCAGGGGGCCCCCGGGGATCGCAGCTTGAGCTCTGCTGCTCAGGCACAGAGTGGGCATCAGTGAGTGCCCATGGAGTGGAAGGTGGGAGCGAGGAACTATGTCTGAACCTCGGGCCCCCCATCCACACCTGGACCCAGCGAAACAGCTCGCGGTTCCTCCAAGATGGCAGCCAGAGGGCGCCACTCATGGGTCGCTGGCTTCGTCCCCAAACCAGCCCTGGAGGTGCCACCGGAGAGGTGGGAGGTGGTGGGCCTGTCTGCTTCGAGGGTGGCTGTAACCTGGGGCCCTGCACCCTAGATGACCCTGGGCCTCCTGCCCCAGATTCTCAGCGCCAGCAGGTCATTTGGCCACCCCAGGCCTGAGGACAGGGACGCGGCAGGGCGACGGCCGACTGGAATTCTCGTTTGGAATTTGCTCTGGTGTGGAAGTCAGAGAGAAAAATGTTGCTGTGGCTGCCGTTCAAATCAACAAGGGAAGTGGAAATGGAAAGGGCAGGGAGGCACCAGAAAGGACAGGCTATGAAAATACTATCTCCCTGCCCGGCTGATGAAATGGGACTTCGGGGAGGGGAAGCATCTCACGAGTAAACAAATACAACGTCTCCTACCCATGTAACAGGATGAGATGGAAAACACATTAAATGATGAAACCCTGTTTAAAAGGCGCAAGTCAAAACAAATAAATTAACTTAGTATGTTATGAAACAATTACAATAGTGCCCACTGCCCTCGCTCCACCCCCGCCCCTAGCTTTCGCCAGAGGTCTTCTTTCTGGCTCAAACCCTGGGGTTTTGGCAAATTTTAAAGTGGCTTCAGAGCACAGTGCGTGCCTTTGACCCAGCCCGGCTGGCCTCGCGATGTGAGGAGCCGCCGTCGGCACATGCCTGGCGGGCTTCCGCAGACCAGCGTCAGACAGATCCTGGCCCGCGGGTCTGCCGAGGACCCTGCCCTCTGGAATGGGGCTCGAGAGACTCCCCAGCTGCCTCCTTGGAGCTGGTCTCACCCCTGCCCGGTTCTGTCTCCTTTGCAAAGACCTGCCCCTCACTGCTCTCTCCTCCCCTCACCCTCCCTCCACTGTTTCCCCCCCACAAGGGGCCTCAGCTCTGCTCACCCTTCAGCCATCGGTGCAAATTCCTCTTCCTCCCTGAGAGGCTGGGGTAGGCCCAGTAATGCGCCCAAGGTGCCTACACCCTCGTCCCCAGGACCCGTGACTGTGTCACTGACATGTCAAAGGGGCATTACGGTGGCAGATGGCATTAAGGTTGCTAACAACTCACCTGGAACTAGGCTGATGGTCCTGGCTCGTCCAAGTGGGACGGTGGGTCATCACGGGGTCCTTAAACGCGAGTAAGGAAGTCTGGGGAAGAGGGGTGGCAAGACCCCGCGGGCTTGGAAGAGAGGAAGGGGCCACGAGCCCAGGACACATGTGCCTCAGAGCCTGTAGGCACAGGGCACCCTCAGGCGGTTTCCAGGCTCTGTCTGGATTGAGCATCCCGAGGCCGCAGGGCGGTGCTTCCCAGAAGACGGAGGCCGTCCCTTCTGTGGGTCCCACGCAGTGCAAAGCAGGTTTCTGGATGCTGCTATTTTGACTTGGGACATTATGTAATGGCTAAAAGAACAAGCTGTTTAACTCACACGTCCCAAACATGTCTGGGGCCCTCCTCCAGTGCCCGGCCCACACGCTAGGGGCCACACTCAGGCTGGTGGGGCCAGCATTCCCCCAAAACCGAACGCTGAATTTGAAGACAAATCTTATAAAGCCCCGAAGGGCCGAGGCTGCCACGGGGCCTGCAGGAGGACAGCAGGTGACCTCGGGGGTGGGAGTCCTGCGCGCGTCACCCGGTGAAGAAACAGCTGTGGCCAGTGTCCTGCTTGGCACACAGGCCTCTTGCGACGCCTCTGCCACCATCTGGAACCGTGTTCGTCCCGCCATCCCCTGACCGGCCAGTGTCCTTTCATAGGCTTGTTGAGCTTCCAGCTGCAGAGCCGCGGGCTACGCCTCGGGCCTCTGAGCAGAACAGCCCTGGAAGACAGGGACCCGAGAGACGTTAGCACAGGCAGAAGGTGGTTTCCAAAGGCGGGCTCATGTCTGCAGCGTCCCATTTTCCCGAGCGTGGACACCACCAGCCCGGCCTCCCGCCCCCTCACGGCTCACAAAGGATGTGACCCTTCAGCCCGTCTCCAGGCCTCTGCACCCGCACTGCCGCACCCCAGCCCGGCCGGGGGCCCCACTCCGCATCTGTCCCCAGGGCTGTCCTCCAGGCCCCGTACCCCCATCCTAGAGCCTGTGCCCTGTCGAGTGGGGCACCCGTGGTTAGGAGGGCCCGTGTGCATGGGGCAGGGGTGGGTTCCAAGCTACCTCGTGCTCTGATCTTGTTCCTGTTTGCTCCCCAGGTTTTTCCCAAATCATGAGAAGACCCTGCCCCTGTGCTGCTTCTCTCGGGGCGCTGACCGCACCTCAAGTCCTGTCAGTGAGCGTGCTCCTTGGAGCCGGGCTGGAGCCTGGATGGACACCAGGTCCCAGAGTCAGCGGTGGGGACAGAAAACAGGAGCGGGGCCTCCTGCGCGTGGCAGTCCCCCTGAGGGGAGGAGGTGACAGGCTAAGCAGTGTGGGAGTCGTGACCTAAAGGAAGGGTCAGCACCAGTCTCTCGCTGGGCGAGACAAGCCAGCCTGTGTCTGGGGTCGGCCGGAGGGTCCCCAAGTGGAAGGTGGCCTACGCCCTGAAGACGTCCTGGCTTGAACTCACGGTCGGGTCAGTACTTTGAAGTGAGTCGGTTTCTTGGCCTCTCCAGCCACCAGCGCCCCCGCTGCACCTCTGTGGCAGATGACAGTAGCAGGGACAAAAGGACAAATGCGGGCTTAGCCTGCTCTGGCGGCAAGTCAGCTCCACACTCACGCCTGCCTCTGGCCCCGCCCTCCCTGCTGGTGTCCCACTGGACCTGGGACCCGTCCACACCCAGGAGATCGGTGGCAGCACCCCAGCCCTGAAAGGGACAGATGCTGAGCAGGGTCTCGGGAGGTCAGCGGACACAGCGGGTGAAGGGCAGGATGCAGGAGCCCCTCCCAGGAGGGAGGTCAGCCCCTGGGGCTGAGGCTGCCTGTCGGGTGCCCGCTCCAAGGAGGGGAGGGACTGTCAGAGAGGCGAGAGTGTCCCCCAAATGCTGCAAGAATGGCTGGCTTGTCTCCAGGAAGTTCTGCAGGAAGCGCACACGGGGAGGTGGCGCTGGCAGGGAGGTGTGGAAGACCACGGAGGGCAAACTCAACCCACTAACGACAGTCCTCTTTTTCATTTACCTGCATGTTTCCCAGCTGAAAATTGCACAACCAAATTCCACGGCGATACAGCGGCAGAGGTGCGGAGAGGCGGGGTCAACAGCTCAGCCTTTGCTCCCGGGCCACACCCGGCTCCCCGCCCCCCGGGTCACGGCCAGATAACTGGAGGCTGCGGCTGACGTCCACCAGGCTGCTCCGGGTAAACAGAAGCTTGCTCCGGCCTTTGTCTCCCTCCGCCCGCAGCCTCGTGTGCAGGACGCCGACAGGAGGCCTGGGGCCTCCGGAATGATAGGCTGTGTCCTGCCAGAGCCAAGTGAGGGCACAGCGCTCCTCCCCGGATTCCGGGCAGAGGGAGAGAAACGCAGACACGAAACCCCTTAGCAGAAGGCGCCGCTGTGGAGGGTGGGGGTCTGCTTTTCCTTGGCGGCTTCCGGGGGCCCGAGGGGTCTGCCGAGCGCAGACCGCGTCCGTCGCCAGCCTGCGGTGACCACGAGCTAGGAGCAGAGCTGTGGACAAGGACCCGCTGTGCGGTTTCCTACGATGCTTTCTGTCATTGCGAAGTGCTTACTACCAACGCTCAGTGCTTCGTTTTTCCTTTAGCGGGCGGCGCTGTGCGGCTTCGGGTACCGAATTAGCACGTCGTCCGCGCCGCACAGCGCGGCTGCCACCACCGCGTTCCTCCGCCTTCCCGCTGACAGCTGCCCTCTGAGGGCCGGGGCGCGCCCGTCTGAGCTCCAGGGACCCCAGGGTCCCACCCGCCTGCCCCGGGGAGCCCTGCAGGGCTGTGTAGGTGTGAACACTGCGCTGGAGCATCGGCAGGTCCCAGGCACTGACTGAATCTAACCGAAGAGGTCGCCGCACCCCCGCAGAGCCAGGAGGAATTCTTGGGTTCCAGGGGATGTTAGCCACTTCCCTCCTGCCTGCATTAGGGGTAAACACACACATGCTCACACGTGTGCACACACACCCACACACTATTCACACGTACAGGGTATCACAACATGCTCTCAGGCACACACAGCACAAGCACATGCGTGCACACAGTAGCTTCACGTGCTGACATATTCACATATGGTAGCACACGCATGCACCTGCAGGCACGCTCACACATGTGTGCACACGCGTGTGCATGCAGCACATTCACACATGCATGTGCGGGCATACACACACGTACAAAATGACACGTGTACACACACGCTCATACAGGCACACACACCCGTGCACAAAGCTGCAGGTATGGTCACCCCACCCAAGAGAAGGGAGAGAGGCTGATGGCAGCACGGGAAGAAGACTGGACTGGGGAGGCGACTGGCCCAGCCCCGCCCCAGAGGCCTGCCGCCCGCCCGCAGTAAGAGCTGTGCTCAGCCACTTCCCGGGTCATCCGTCTGACGCCCTCTGACTCCCTCGCTACTGACTGTGGATGGAAATGCTAAGCGGGGTCCATGAAGGCTGACAATTTCTCGGGATTTAAAACACCTCTTTGTTAATAGAAACGACCTCTCCAAACTGCACGGCAAAAGCCACGGTTATTTTCCCCTCTGTGGACCCTGGCCAAGCGGGGCACAGGGCGCGCCTGCACGTGAGCTCAAGGGGAGCCCCTGCACCCCCAGCAGGCTCCCTGCCGCCTGGCACCACCTGCTCGCCTCTGGCTCTCCCTCTCTCCCCTCACCCTCCTACCTGGTGCCAGTGGCCATAATCACCGGGGTAGCAGCTCGCCTCCTCAAGCAGGGAGACTGAACTCTGACTGACTGAGCAGAGGGGAGCAAGCAGGCCAGAGCGGGGTGGCGGGAGGTCTGGAGGGGGAGCTGCAGGGGCGAGGAGGGGGCACAGGATGGATGACTCTGCTTGGCTTTCCCAGCCGCCCAGGCCAGAGCTCCCCTGCACCCCGTCCCTTCCACCGTGCAGGGGGCTTTGGGCTTTGAGGCATTTAAATGCATGAAAAGTAACAGTTTGAGAAATAATCTTTAACCTTACCTTAGGTGATGAGCTCTATTCATGTGTGTGTGTGTGTGTGTGTGTGTGTGTGTGTGTGCGCACTTAAATACAGCGAACATAAAAGTGACCATCGGAAGCATTTGAGTGTGTGCTCTGATGGCACGAGTGTGCCCACGTGGCTGTGCGCAGCTCCGTTCATCCAGACAGCTCTCATCACCCGCCACCCATCCCCGCAGCCGGCACGTGGAGCTGAGTCTTCTGCCCTGTCTGCGCTCTCCTATGACCTTGAATGAATGCAGTCAGCCTGACACCGGGAGACTGGCTACCATCCAAAAGCCTGGAAACAACAAATATTGATGCAGATGCAGAGAAAAGGAAATATTTTACACTGTTGGTGGGAATGTAACTTGGTGAAACCTTTACGGAAAAAAATGTAGAGATTTTTCCAAAAATTGAGAATAGAAATACCACATTATCCCATCATCCCACGTCTGGGTATTTACCCCCCAAACACAAAAACACTCACTCACAGAGCTAATTGCACCCCATATTTCCTGCAGCCCAATTCATAATAGCCAATAACTGAAAACTACCTCCGTGTTCAATGTCAGGTGAATGGATCAAGAAGATGTGATCTATACACACAATGGAACACTATGCAGCCCTCAAAAAGATGAAAGCTGCCATTTGTGACAATGCGGTTGATCCTAGAGAGAATTATGCTGAGTGAAATTAGTCAGAAGGAGAAAGACAGATACCAGATGACCTCACTCACAGGTGAAATATAAAGAAACAAAGCAAAGGAACAGACTAAACAAAACCAACCCAGGGACACTGACAATAGAATGGAGGTGACCAGCAGTGAAGCGGGTAGGGAGTGACAGAAACAAGAGGCGGTGGGTCCAGTGGACCGTGGGAAAGGCTTTCGGTGATTTGGTGGTGGGTGTGGTGTGCTGTCATTATTTGATGAACAGGGAACCTGCACATAAAGGTTTATATTATTTTGTAAATCAAAGTTATCTCCATAAATGTCAGTTAAAGAAATGAACGTGATCAGGGCTCAGGAACAATTGACATTTTGAACAATGAACACCCCTCACTCCAGAGTTGCAGAAACAGAGGGAAGCAGCCACTGGCCAAACAGCCGAGAGTCAGGGGCCATCAGGGCAGGAGCAGCCCCTGCCCACCAGCCCTCTGGGTCTCCACTTCCATGCACTTTCGTATGTGACCATGATGAGTCTGTCCACACCGTCACTTCCTAGGAAAGCGAGACGGGCTACAAGAATGAAGAACTGGACAAGCATTTGTGTGGCCCTGTGCAGAAGTGATATTTTGTCTCAAGTGCTCATACATTTTTATCAAAGAGATGGAATATCAGGTAAAGCTGCCTTCCGATCCCCACTCTGGGCATTGCCCGCCATGAATAACAGAAATCTCACCCTTCCGAATTGGCTGTGTGTGTTTCCAGTCTACTGTTTTCATTGTCGCGCCCACAGGAAGATCCGTCCATGAATAATACATATGCTGTTTGCACTGTGATTTCAAACATTTTCATGAATGATGTTTGCTACACATTAAGCTTGCTTCTTTCACACAACATTGTTTTTGAGACTGTGTTTCCCTGAGCGCGTGTGCGTGTGTGCGTGTGTGTGTGTGTGTACTTAGGTTGTTTCCCATTTATTTTCCTATTACCAGCCTTGCTGTAATTATGCACCGTCTCTCTAGGTACCAGACCTAGAAGAGGAATTGTTGAGTCTTGGGGGCATGTGCATTCCCACCTGCAGCTTTGCTTTGGTTATTGACAAATTTGCTTTCCAAAGCAGTTGAATGAGGTATGCTCTCACCGGTGGTGAGAATTCCTTTTCTGCCTTATCTCCAGGAACTCTTCATACTGTCTTTCCCAGACTCTTACCAGTTTGACGACTGTGAACTGTTCTCTGGCTTTGTTTTAAATCCCATGTATCTGATGATCCAGAAAACTGAGTGTCTTTTCCTGTGCGAGTCCATCATTTTCATTTTCTTCTTTCGTAAACTGTGTGTTCTATTATTCTCGTGCAAGAAGTGGCCAGTTGCAGCCTGTAGCCCATATTCCGTCCTTCGACTACTTCATACTACCTGTGAGTGCACATTTTCTTGGGTACATTTAAAAAAAAAAAAGAAGGAACAGAGATTATATGTGTCCTGCAAAGCCTAAAATAGTTACTGTCCAGTCCTTTAGAGAAAAAAAGTTACCGGGTCCTGTTTTATTGGATTATTTTGTCTTTTGTTGCTGATAAACATTCTCGATGTTGGTGATTTGTCTGAACTAGCTCCCCACTCCCCATTGTCCCATTGGCTACCAGTTTCCAAGTGTCAGCCATTCTAAGGTCACAGCCTACGTTTCGTCAGAAGCAACGTGTTTGATCAACATCCTGTCCAGTTTCCATTACATTCTGAACCTGTCATCTAACTCTGACTCACTCTTAATTTCTCTGAGTAAAATAAATTTAATTTTCTTTTTTCCGTGTAAAATGTCTACTACAGAATTTTGCTTTCTGGGCCTGATGGATTGACTGCAACTGAACTCACCCTCCTTTTGGAAACAACCAGAAAACTGGGGAAAACGCGCAAAACAACAGTTTTCAGACAGGAAAACAAGCGGCAAACATGGTCATTTCTGGGAAAAGAGAAACACACGAGGTTAAGTCTGATTGCCCCAGCTTTCTCTCTAAAGGAGGGAGATCCACACTCAGGAAAGGTGTCACAGGAAAGGAAACGGAGTTTGGAGTCTGGGGAAACTGAAGCAGCAGGGACTTGTAGGGCAGATACTAGAAAGGAAAGAGCTACAGAAGGAAGGTTCCAGATTCCACATAGGGTTTCCCTTTAGACTCTGAGTGATCACCAAGCTGTGTATGTGTGTGTGAAACTCTGGGAGATGAGGGTAGGGAAGACCCAGTCCGCTGAAAATCTCCCAGAGCTCATCAGGACTGAGACGCATTTTCAATCAGACTAACAAGAGTGGAGAAGCCTCAAGAAACACCCATGTCATTCAGGAGACCCCAGACTGGTCACGACTAAGTTAAGCTTACATAAACTCTAGAGAAAACCTTCTTTGAACAAACCTCACAATGACTAAAAACAAATCTCAAAAGAACAAAACCGATCTATAAGCAACTGGTGGCCTGTTGAAATAGGTTTCATTCTTCTCTGGGAAATGACAATGTCTAGACACTCAGGAACAAGGTGAAACACCCATCCAAAAACACAAGTCATGTTAATAGTTGGAAGTGACCCTGCCCAAGGGGAAAACCCATCAAGTGAGGCAGACCCTGAAATGACAGAGGCGAGGGATTTAGCAGAGAATCATTTCACAAAGTGACATCATAATTCTCCCAGAGATTTCAAGGAGAACATGAGCACAGTGGGGGAATACATGCAAAGTATAAATATAAATCAAATACAACTTGAGGATCTAGAAAATATCTGAAACGAAAAATAAACTGGAAGAGTTCACAGTAGTATGAACTTGAAAGGACATTGTAACAAAAGCTAAAACAGGAACACCTGGTGGAGTAGTGGTTAGGTCCGTTGCCTCCGGCTGACACAGTCCACACACATCCAAAGGATCCCGGTTCAGTTTGGGGGCCGGGGAACAGCCAAGATGAACAGCTAAATAAAAACATAATAAACAAAGAGAGCCAGCGACTTGTGGAAAAGTATAAAGCAGTCTGACACTGACATAACTGGAAACAGAAACAGAAGAAGGGCAGGAAAAATGGTCAAAATGTTTTGGAAGGAGCATCCTGGTAGATTGCGTCAGTTGCCTCCAAAGGATGTCCCAGGTCCGTGGTCCCAGGTTCCACTAAATGGAAAAGGAATAAAATGCTTCTTCCTCCTCTCTCTTCCTTCCTGCCTGCCTACTTGCCTTCATTCCTGCCTGCACCTTTCCTAAAAAAAAAAAACAAGGAAATGTTTCTCAACTTCATGTAAACACTAACTCACAGATCTGCGGGACTCAACAGATGACAAAGGCAGACAGACACACCTGTCACGCAAGACACGTCATGACTCACATGCCAAATTTCATTCCTAAAGGGAACATCTTTAATGGATCAGAAGGAAAGAAGAAACTCAACACATATAGGGGAGCAAAGAGAACATTGCTGCTGATTTTTTAAGCAACAAGACAAACCAGAAGCAATAGAAAAGTCTCTAGAATAATATAATAAGGTATATCCACATAGCATTCTACTTTAGTAAAAAGTCTTCAAAAATTAAGGTAACATAGACTTTTCCAAATAAGGAAAAGTGAGAAAATTGACCATCAGCTAATCAACATCTTAAGAAATAACAGAGGATTTTCTCTAAGGAGAGAAAAGGATATAAGATGGAAACTCAAGTCTACACCAAGGAAAGAACAGCAGCGACGATGACGGACATGTGAGTAAGTGGAAAAGGTGTTTGATTTTTCATTTTTACATTTCTTTAACAAAATCAAGGACACTGGCTGTTTCCAGTTCACGTGAGAAGAGCTTAGAAGCCACCACTCAGTCACAACTCAAGTATAAACCTGAACAGAGGTGTGCCTTGATGGAGTAGCAGATGGGTCTGCTGCCTCTGGTCAGCAAAAGCCACATATATCACAAGGACCTGGGTTCACACCTGGGAGCAGCGGGTGGGAGGGACTACCAGTGTGAACTAAATAAAAATGAATAAAGCGCCTCTCCCTCCTCTCTCTGCCTGCCTACCTGCTCGCTTTCATTCCTGCCTGTGCCTTTCCTTAAAAAAAAAAAAAACGAAAATCCTTCTTCGATCTGTAATGAGATGAAGATACAGGGCAAAGCACTGCCGCCAAGGCTGGAGACGGACAGGTGAATACAAGCTCCACGGGCTCCTGGAGCAGAGGCCCCCTCCGCACTGGAAACCTGCAGGTGCCGGGGCCAGCGAGGAAAGTGCACTGTGGTCGAAGTACCGCTGAGCCTGCTGGAGATGCAGCAGAGTGAGGCTCAGAGCTGAGAGCCAGGGGACCCGTCGTCGTCGGGATCCGCGACATTGGGAGACACCTCCCGGAGCTCGGCAGGAGGAGAGGGAAGCTTGTTGCAATGTCCCAGAGTGCATCGCACACAGGGAACTAGTCAAACAGCCTTGGGGGGAAGGAAATGCAACACCAGCCCACCAACACTCCTGTAGCACCTACCGGGGAAGAACAAAAACCAAGAAATACTTGGGAAGGTCACTGACCAGGGTCACTAGAAGACTAAGACCTGCTCATGTGACTCCAGGATCTTTCCCCGCCCCCGCCCATGCCACACCAGCACACACAAAAGGCAAAATCTGTCTGGTACATCATGTCTGGCTGTAAGAAAGAAGAACAGGCTTGCTAAAGGCAAACGACACGCGCTGAAAGACAGCGGGCATCAAAACCAGGCACGGCAAGGAGACCGGAATTATCGGACCAGGAATTTTATACAAAGATGATTAACAAGCTCAGGTTCTCATGAGTGGACAGCATGCAAGCGGGGTCGGCAGTGTAGAGAGATCAAAATCCTAAGAAAGAGCAAAAAATTAATGATTTAAAAGAAACACCGTAACAGAAATAAAGTTAGGTTCATCAATACGTGGGAAATTGGCTAAAGACTCTCTGAATCTGCAGATATTGCAAGAGAAATCTCCAAACTGGAAATGCACAAAGAACACACACACGCACACACTAACACACATTAACACAACCAACATATACACACTCGCGTGCACACATGCACACTCACCGATACACTCACACACTCATACACAATCATGCAGTCACACAGAAACACAACACACATACGCTCACACATTCCCACTCACACACACGCTCACACACACACG